>JAUTDX010002436.1:0-63220 GCA_030844895.1 Ambrosia x helenae | reverse complement strand
TTCGAGTCAATTCGTGAGCACACATGCTGCGTTCATGTTTCCGATTGACACAATTTTCTGGATCATGTCATGTTGGGGCTCGACGGTCAGTGTCACACTTTATGTTGGTGCAGGATTAGACCCGCAAACTGCACAACATGGACTGCTTAGCAGCCTACTGTTAGGTCATATGACTAATTTGAGCAGTTTAAACTTAAATTGTTTTGTTTTGGGCTACTGTATTAAACATATATATATCCTCTAAATCTTGATGAAACCTTGCTGCATTGTTGTTTGTTAGCGCGTGGTGAATTTACCAGCTTAATTGTTTAGGAATCATGATGATCTTGATGTGGAACAGACCTATTATTGTTCTTTCTTCTCTTTGTGATTAGGTACATCTGTTTAGTTCTGTTGTATTAATCGTCGATTTACAGAAGAGATGGCATTGGGAAGTCCTGATCCGTCTGTTCAAGACAGAGAACCATTTGTTGAGGTCGATCCAACAGGAAGATTCGGTCGGTACAGTGACCTGCTCGGTGCTGGTGCTGTCAAGAAGGTCTATAGGGGTTTGACCAAGCAGAAGGCCGAGACGTGGCATGGAACCAAGTCAAGCTAAGGAATTTCAGTGGAGACCCGTCGGTTATTAAGAGGTTGTTCTCAGAAGTAAAACTTTAAAGACTTAGACAACGAAAACCTCATAGTTTCTGTATGGTTTCTGGAGGATGTTGAACACAACACGTTGAACTTCATAACCGAGGCATGTGCATCAGGAAACTTGAGGATTACAGGAAGAAACATAAGCGCGTCTCAATCAAAGCATTAAAAAAGTGGTCAAGACAGATTCTAAAAGGGTTGGAGTATCTACACACGCCGACCCATGGTCATCCATAGAGATCTAAACTGTAGCAACATCTTCATCAACGGGAACATAGGAAAGGTTAAGATTGGGGACTTGGGTTTAGCACGCAGTGGTGGGAAAGAGCCGCGCACTCATTCATTAATAGGAACACCAGAGTACATGGCACCAGAGCTGTATGAAGAGGACTACACGAGTTGGTGGATAATATACTCGTTTGGAATGTGCTTGCTAGAAATGGCTACAATGCAGATACCATATACCGAATGTGATTGTATTGCACAAATATACAGAGAAGGTTACAACCGGTGTGATGCCTACAAGCATTGAGTAAATTAAAAGAAGCAGAACTGAAAGCTTTATTGAAAGGTGTATTGGCCAGAAACGCGCAAGGCCTTCTGCTTCTGATCAACTCAAGGATCCGTTTCTGTTGGAGGTCCAGGATGAAGACTGAAGAGGTACCATATGCGTTTTTATGTTAAAGAATTTTCTTTATTATCCTTGGTGGTGTATATAACGTTTCTTTTTGTTTGTTTGTTTGTTAATCTGGGTTTTGTTGATGTTGAACTAGGTTTTAATAAGGATGATCATGGATCATAAGTGTGCGGTTTTCAGTTAGCGAAAACCGCTTGCCAGATTAATTTGTTAATATGGTATTTGGTGGCTGTAAGTTGGGTATTGTGGTGGTTTGTTTGTTGACCTTTTTCTTTGCCCAACAAAACTATGACTGATATGTGTTGTTAAGAAGTGAAGTAAGTAAAGCTTTTCGTTTTTCAATTGGTTTGGCTCGTTTAATGATTCACTATAACCCAATAATAATATGATTATAGCTAGCTCGACTTGATATGTACAGTCTTCGAGCTACAAACTTTATGCAATAGTATGTGGTTACGTTTCTCGTCCCATTTAAAAGTTTATGGTTGCTTTAAATAGATTCCTTAGACCATCTTTAATGCATCCGAAATCTGGCCGTCCGAGCCACGTCAGAGTCACCCGAAATAAGCCGTCGCGTTGGAGCAAGCCGTCTGAAGATGTCCGAAGGTGAGGCGCCCAAAGGTAAGGGTTTTGTTAGTTCTCGGTTATTGAACAATTTCCTTTTGTTTTTCTATTATTTTCAACGACTATTTACAGTTTAGTGGTGGTCTTGGAATCCAACATGTTTGTGTCAGAAAAAGGAAATTGAAATTCTGACAAGCGAAACAAGGAGTGAGATATAAATAAAACTAGTTATTTAATTATCTCATTATATAAAGTAGTATTATAGAGAAAAAGGTCACTTTAGCTCTAATACATTTAATCTTGCACCCAATCAATATAAACCCTTGTTCACGGCTTCAACTTTGCCGCCTCCATGTGCGCCACATTGACTCTTCGAGTAACACTTGTTTGATTACTAACTAGTGTTTTAGTTACCCCGCACTTCGCTGCAGAACGCTCGTGTCGTTATAAGTTTGGTAAACATTAAAAATAACATTATTAGTGATAAGTGTTGTCTATAA
Organism: Ambrosia x helenae; assembly: GCA_030844895.1. Taxonomy (NCBI): domain Eukaryota; kingdom Viridiplantae; phylum Streptophyta; class Magnoliopsida; order Asterales; family Asteraceae; genus Ambrosia; species Ambrosia x helenae. Next base: position 60,883 of record JAUTDX010002436.1, on the reverse strand, counting down.
TGTATATAGTGTGGCCTTGGGGGGCAAAAGTAAAGTTGTACTAGTTTTAACGTTATTTTACTAATTTCGTGAAAATAACGTTAAAAACGACGGACGGTTAATCATGCATCATGTGGTGGCGTGGATAGCCAAAGACAAAGGGGTACATGCACCGATCGGGTTGTCTCGATTGCTAAGTGTTTTGTACCTTATGTCCAAGGCTTGATACCAAACCACATCGAGCCGGGGGTCTCATTGGAAGCAGCCTCTCTATTCTTAGGGTAGAGGTAAGGCTGTCTACATCTTACCCTCCTCAGACCAACCTTAGCTTTGCTAAAGGTGGGATTAACTGAGTATGATGATGATGATGATGATGAGTGATAATGTTGTACCGCTATCTAGCAATTTTTGTCAATTATGTGGGCCAATAATCTTTAAATTACGTTACAATTTTCTTCAAATAGGTTGGCCAATTACGTGGGCCAATAAATTCAATTACGTGGGCCAATAATAACGAAGGTATTTCGTCGGTCTAAACATTTAATAGTCTACAAAACATATCCTAAATTTCACAACAATTCATCTCTCTAATAATATAATAATAAGATAACATTTACTTTTTTAATTTTTTTTTTCAGTAAGCTCCTATAATTTCCTTTTTATTAACACATAATCGTGGAATATTACATCAAGATAGCGGGCATGCGGACAACAAGCTGCGTCGTCACCCCTTTCTGGATGGCAAACCCTAATCTACTAAAAACGAACCCGTGCCCCCTGGAGTCGAGATACTGCTATGAATAACCCGCTGGACTCTGGTCAGGAAACAGATGGCTTCCGGTGCCAAGGAGCCAAAGGTATAAAATGCCAGGGGTACGAAAACGTGTTGATTCTCCTCACAAGCTTTAGCATGTTTCTCAACTTTCTTCACCTCTGCTTTCCGCACCGCTTGCCCTGCTACAAAACCACTATCCCTCAAACCAACCAGGGGAGATACACCTGTTAGGTCGACACAAGCGTGTTTCCCCCTGGCCCACCCAAAGACAAGCAGGTCTGCTGGACGTAGGGTGGATCTCCCTTCTGCGGGGTCCGAGAGGAAATTTACAGGAGCCTCCTCCCAAACGCATCGGCAACGACGCTAGTCGTCATTGTAGGTCACTAAAGAACGGACCCCACATACCACGATGTCTTCGATGGCTTCCCGCAGACCCTTGTCAAAATATGATAGCGCTTCATCCATCATGATGGCATGGTTGGCAAGTCCGCAACCCAAAAAGCAACTTAGCGACCCCATACAAGATCTGAGCAAAAGGATTCACTTTGGGGATCCCTAAGGCAGGGCAAAAGTTTCATAAGATCAACCGCGCGCGAGGCTCTTTGCCCTGCCAATTCCCGTATAAATTAAAAGTCCCTACTAACAGCCCTCCAAGGAGCTTCACCCCATTTTTCTGGCCAGCCAATCCACTAGGAAAAAGCCCGTCCCTAAGTTTCACCCCATTACAAGATGGCCAAAAAACCTTAGTTTTCTTAATATTCACTTGAACCCCAGGGATGGCCTGTCCTTCTGGATGATATCTAAGGCATTCGCAACATTGATGGCATCACCAATTATATCCCTCCCATCATCAAGGTACCACGCATAAAACGGGAGGTTACATTTTTCCTGCACCCGAGAACCATAGGGTGTAATGCAAGGCGAAAAGGAGCGGACCAAAAGGGACCCCGTGCTTGACCCCCGTAGTGGCCCCTATACAATCATTACCGACATACAACCTAGCTGGCTGGGCATATAAGAACTGGACCCACAAATAGATAGACGGAATGCTGAAGACTTCTTGAAGGAGGGCAGTGCAGTTGATCATGTTGAACGCCGTTTGAAAAATCCACAATAAGCATAGCAAAAGAACCTTCTTCATGGAAGGAGTTAAGGAACCTGTTCGCACCGTGGAGCACCGCCTCTGCCCCATTAGGAGTCCCCACCCCAAATTGGAAGTCCCCCAGATACTTAGTCATTTCCATACCAACTTTCCTCATAGCCACTTTAGATACCTGTCTACGCCTAATGGCCCTTATTGCAATGGGTCGGATCCATTATCAGGTTTCAGAAGAGGGGTATGGGGGGTGAAGCAATAAATTCAGCAAGTACCCTGGGACACAACCCCTAGCCATAAGTTGACGACTTCAGTAATAGCTGAGAGCAAACCCGTGGAAGCCACGGACCCCTCTCCGCTAAGGGCCCAACAGATTTGGGCCCTCAAACCGTCCCTCCCACAGGAAGTCCCTTTAGGGAAAGATCGGAGCATCGAAGCACACAATCTTCATCCACAAACAAGCGCGGGCATGATGTCAGAGTTAGAGGCAAGGACGGAAGAGGCAACACCGGATGTTTATCAATAAAGGCTTCATGGTAGAATCCCCAAAAGGAGCAACCCCACTAGAACACAACACCTTGATAGCAGCTGTGAAATGACAGTCCCTTACTTTCGGAGGCACTGTTTGACATTGGGGGCTCTTTTCAGTGGCCTCATCCCCTCTGCTTCCTGCTTGATAAAAGAAACAGCCCCACGTAATCAAAGAGATAAGGAACCAAATCTGCAAACCCAGAAACCGTCTTTCCACAAAAAAGCGATTGCAGGATGCTGCTACACTGCAATGATTTCCTATTCCTAGACCTTCGCTCCTGCCTAGTGGACGGTTTGACCACCCGATAGGATATCGTTACTATTCATGTGTCAATGTTTTAATATAGAAGGGAATAGTTTTTTTAAAGTGTTTTATGTATATTTGTAACTATTTGCATAATATATAAAGCATATTTTAAGTAGTTAGACCAAGATTTGAAGAATATGTATAATTCTAATATTAACACCTATCATAAAGGGTAAAAAAATGCATACCTCCTAATGTCAATATTCAATACCTAACCTAAAACAATTATAAACCCAATACTAATACCTAATACTTCAAACAACTTTTGGGATTAAGGAGCATTTAAGGTAGAAGAAGGAGAAATGAGCCAAACATGCTCATAAACTTGCAAAATGACTATTGGAGATTACTCTCCTTTTATAGAGTGAATAAATTATCTATCTGTAAAGTTGATTTTCAAGTATAAGTTACATTTCAATTAAATATAAAGTTGGGACTTACTTTTGGTGCCTTTTATAGAGTGAAAAGACAATTGAAACACAAAAGTAATAAAATAATATTATTAATAAACTAAGTTCAAAATCGTAATCATTAAATTGGAATTTGAGCCTCTGTATAAGATAAGAATCTTTTGACCCATCCTATAGTATTGAAAGATATCATCATTTTCTTCTATATACTCTGTTTTATAATGTCTGTTGACTTGACAAATAGATGTTCTCAAACAAAGTCTAAATGTTTAAAGTATTCGCATTTTATCTAAATCCTGTTTTACCGCATCTGTTGAGTTGTTATCAAAATTGTTAAACAACTGTTATAGCATTCAAACTTATTATTGCACTTAGTTAATTTTAATAAAATATTTAAGTTAACAAACTACATACAAAACGCAAGTCTTCTAAAAGAAAAAATCGGAATATCTCTAAAAAACTGAATTATTGCCAAGTAACAACTTTACAATATACGATTTAACTAACCATATAGCAAAGGGTTGTATATAAAGGCGGTTACATTAGACATTTATTCTTTAGTAAGACCACCCGTAGTAGTAGCCTAAATGGGCGTGAATGGGGCGTTTAGCACCATATTTGAAGCCCCAACACCGCCCCTCCTTGTTAATGGGCGTTAATTGTTTGAGTTGGTTGTGGCGTGATTTTTTCATAAGGGAAGGGGCAATTCAACCACCAATCAAATCCTTCCACCTTCTCTTTCCTTCAACAACACCCACCACCTTTTTTTTAATTCAAATTTAAGATTTTTATATACATACACACTCACATCACACCCACTACATCCTTGTTAATTTCAAGCCCCATGTGAGACCCAATGACACTTATCAAAAAATGCCCAAGTGAGGGGGCTCCAAAATTTAATCCCCACTACACATGGTCTAATCTCTTAATGATGGAAATGCTTATATTTTGTATCAATAGCATCCATCGGTGTTATACGCCAAGGGCACAACCCCTAATTTTACAATCGAGTGTCCAACCTAAAATAATATAGACCGAGTGCCAACCTCAATATTCCCGTACTGAACATTGATTTGGTGATGGCTGACTTAACTTAGTTTCTTTATTTATTTTGTTAGACTTTTACATAATTATGATCTAATTGATCATTTATTATTAATTTAACCAGTATGATATTATTATCCCTATACTAATTATAAGTCATTTTGATGGGAATAATGGCATAAGTTGGAATTTGTATGGTTGCCCTTTTTGGTGTTCATAACAAAAGGTATGAGAATGTTACTCTCTCTAATTAATCCATTAAAGAGAAACCCTATAGTAGAAAAGAGATTATCATAACGAAAAATTTGGGGGTTAATCACACATCATAGTAGAAATCAGGATTCACACATTGTTTACATTCATCTAAGATTTCTTAAGATTTTTTTGGTTGTTTATGTTATTGATTGAATAAACATGATTAGGTTCTAAGTTTTGACCAATATTTAAGGATATAATCAACATGTGGTATCAGCAAAATGTTGATTATATCAATTTTGATTACATAAATGATTTATTATATCGTTTTTGTAACAACCCGACACAGACACCTAAAAATTTTTTCGCGTTTATATTATTATTTTATAAGAAAATCGTTAACCAAAAAATAATAATAATAGTCGGTTATGTTCGAAACTGAAAAACCGAACACTTATAAATGAAATATTAGTATAAAGATACAATACGAGACCAAGCTAGCACGCGTTAATAAACCCGAACCCGTACCCTCTGTGTATTCATTTTGCATCTCACAAACCACACACACAATTAGAGAGAGAAAGAGAGTGAGCTGGAGAGAGAGAGAGAGAGAAGGTGACCGGTGGGTCTCCGCCACCCAAGGCGGAGCTCCGACCACCATAACAACCCACCCACTAACCACTCTGCTCTACCGATTATTTAGAGAGAGAGAAAGAGAGAGACGCAGAGATAGAAAGAGAAAGAAAGCAAAAGAGAGAGAGAGAGAGAGAGAGAGAGATCGGTGGAAGGAAGAAGGCGACGGGTCAGCGGCGGTGTCTGGGTTTCGATATGGGTCAGATCTGTTCTTAAAGGTGAAAACCCTCTCTTTTATAATAATTTTGGTGGTGATTACCTATGGTTGTCAATATGGTTAATGACGGCTCATGGGTGGATGTTTGGTTAATGAAGGCTCATGGGTGGATGTTTGGTGGGTATCGATGGTAAAGGTAGGGTCCAGATGGTGGGCTCGGTGGTTCGTAACAGAGGGTCTGTAGTGGTGTCGAGTGGTGGCTGTTATGGTTGAATGATGAATGGTGTCAGCTATGAAGTGTTCGGGTTTTGTGGGTAGGTGACAGTAATGATGAATGATTGTTGTTATTAGTAGTGATGGTTGTATGGTGGAGATCAGTGGTGGTTCTCGGAGATGATGTCATGGATGGTCGAGATAGTGATGGTTCATAGGATTAGGAGAATAGGATTCTGATGGTGGTTATTTGAAGATGGGATTGAAAGTGAAGACAAGTCAACTCTCAGTCAACAGAGGATTGACCAAGTCAACCGCAGATAACACGAACCGAGACCAAAAGCGAGGGTATAATCGGACTTACCAACTCGATGATTATAGGAATAATAATTTATATACATATGTCGCGTGTGGGACTTGGCAAGCATAATAACGAATTCGAACATAAAATATATGTACAGAGAATGGGATAATATTAATTGCGACAATGAGACATTGGATAATAAGACTTAGAATTTGGACCTAAGACGCTAACTTGAACACTTGACATTTGGAAAAGACGCTACTCGACACCTTGAATATTGGTATCCAAGATCGGATTCGACACATGAACATGAACATAAGAACACTTAGGGCCTTAATTACTAACAACTTGGACCTTCGGATTTGTCATATGAACATTAGCTAACTTATGGACTATAGACATTGGAAACCTTAGATATGACACCTTGGACAATAGGACTAAGATGCGACATTTGGAACGTACAAGACATTGACCTATAATACCTAAGGTTTAGACTCGACCTCTAGATATGGAACACTTAGAACCACATAAACATTATTACTAAAACTTTTGGCGCTTTGAACATTGGAGTATTGGTTCGGACATTAGTTTATAACACCTTAACATAAATTAGAAAGAAGCGACACACGAACTTGATATTTGGACAATGGACATAATACCAATAGAATGCTATAATATAAATTCGGATGCTTGACTAGTCACCTAAACATTAGAATATGAACTCCGACAATTGAAGAGTTAAGATATGGACTTGACGAGCTTAGAATCGAATCCAAGTATAGTATATGGATATATGGATGATATTGATACTAGATTGAATATTGGGACGGATAACTAGTTTGGCGATATTAGTACTTGAAAGAATAATTATAACTTGGACACTCGCCTTGAACGTAATAATGGATACATGGACTTGAACACTTGCCGCATAAACTCTTGTAAACATTATGACTAATGCCTCGAACTTTTGGACATTAACTTGTGTTTTAAGCTAATAGTTCACACCCATGCTCCCAGCACGATGTGAGGTTTGTTAAACCTAATAGCACTATCAACTAGTAACCCTCTTGCCCACACCCAATTCATTCGGTATTTAGAAGGACTTGAATGATAGGGTTGGTTTAGTTCATCAAGGACATAAACATGAATTAGTAATAGTAGATTCACCCGTGAACCTAGCACCCCAAACCCGGGATGTGTAAAAAGTAGTCCCAAACCAGACTAGAAAAACGTTTACCAAAGTAGTCTCAACCTGAGGACACATGCTTTGAGAAAAAAAAAGTAGTGGAAACTCACCTTTGGTTGCAAGCAAATAATCCAAAGTCCAAAGTAGGGCTTGCTACCGACTCCCTATACATGGTTCACTAAATGAGTATATGTGTAATACCATTACACCATATAACCCTTTGTTCAAGACGTTTACATGTTCAAAACCGTGCAGTGACACCTAATGACTCTACATGCACAAGTAAGTCCACGTAACCCGTTGGTGATCATGGTGATTATTATCAGTCTAGTATCTCAAATACATCACATACAAGTGTCCATACAAGTTCATGTCAATTACATACCATATAAGACTCCAAATAGTCACATAAAGACTCCGTACACAATCTGCGTTTTTAGGGCAGATTGTGCGCTGTGAAAAACGAATTATTTAAAATACTTAACGAATGAATTAAAGTCCCAAATTTTTTACTGAGTATTCAAATAGGATTCAGTTGATAACCCATATTTTTGTTTTGTCTTAAACCAAACACAAAAATAATGAAAAATTCGTACAACACAGCTATGTCCAGAAACTTCCACAACAGGTCAGTTTGAAGAAAAATTCCCAAAAATTGTGTATTCACCCAAACGGGGTGAATCCACTTGGAAAAGCCGAGTTTTTCCAATGTCGACCTACTGTCCAAATTTCAAAGCTTAACTCTTTGAAAAATCAAGTTATGACCATTTAAAGTTGACCCAATTTACAACTCCGAAAATCTGATATGACCTCTAAGTTGACATCAGATTCTGTCCAGATTTTAATCATGCAATAACATCAACTATATCAAACCCTAGTTGCATATTATCGATTAACAACACCAAACAAACATCCTATAACATTAATAAGACATAATCTGATCAAAACCTAGCAAGATATATGTTTATATTATCATTCATCAAACCCTAGATATCTAAAACATCAAGAACATACATGATCATGCAAAACACATAACATTCATTACATAATAACATGCTTAACCCCTTTAATCTTCATGAATATCATGTTTTAACTTTATAAAATACTTTCAGACCAGGACAAACAAGTTTTGATGTTTTTAAAAAATATATTAAAGAAGATTAAAACACAAGAGAATGAAGATTATACCACAAGCACTTCAGAATCACCAATCGATTGCTCCTAACGCTTCCCGAATGGTGTTCTTGAGCCTTAGCAGGTGTTAGGGGTTGATATTTTCGTAATAGGGCAGTAGGGGGCGATTAGGGTTGAGTTTAGGGGTTGCATGAGGCTTAAGAGTGTTAAATATATGAGATTAAAGCGGTTAGGGTTCGCCAGACAGCCCTAAGGTGAGCGGCCGCTCGGAGGCTGTGAGCGGCCGCTTATAGCTCCCAGGCCCATACGGGTGGCCTGCTTCGTTGTACTGCATGTTTACTTCGATGTTTTCGCTATTTTGCCCATAACAAGTGTAACCCCATGCGTTAAGACCCCAACCATCCTACTGGTCCTCCCATTACGATTTTTAATAACGTTTTCGGTTTAAGATCACGTAATCACCTACAGTTTGCACATAGTTTCATAGAGATTCAAAGAAGCACGTAATTGCAATCAATCTCAAACAATTAATTCACAATCTTCTTGTTTAACAATTCACCAACGTCCGGGGTTCACTACTCATGTAAATAGTTTGGTAATTCCTCGAATTACCACCTCATGCAGTTATTAACCTATAATTGTGCAACGTGTGACCTATCTAGCTAACACTAGTTAAGTAAAATGCAAGAAGTTTAGTTCAAGTGAGAACCTGAAATTGCTAGGTATCAAAACTATGATGTTCTAACACATGTTAAAATAGGCCGGAACATATGTTAATACCATCTTGACATTAAAAGAAGGTAGAACCTTGGTAAAGTGCGTATTTTTACAAAACCAATCACACATACACTAAAGACCAAAGCACACGAATGTCGGGTGAACAACTTGTATGTTAAGAAACCAAAAGCATACAATTTACCCATGCCATTAATAACTTTAGGGCACTATTGTTGGACGGTAGCTATCACACCTTGTCAAGCTTCACTAGACACTTTCAGGTGAGTTTCACGGCCCCGTTATACTATTTTTACATTTTCGGGGGATAAACATGCAATAATCCTAGTCCAACTTACAATTTGGGTGATAATTTTATCATGACTGCCATGTGGAACGTGAGACAATTTGGTTCATGAGCTCACTAGTCCTCGTATTACATTTATTGTAACCATCAGCTATCAAAAGCCATGGAACACTTTAATAGATCTATTGGGTTGACACCCCCTCTCTTGGTTTAGTCGCTCTAATCGGATACATACAAAAGAGTGTTAGTATTCTACTATATATATACATTGTCTTTAGTGTACAATGCACGAGGTACAACAGTCAAGAGGTTTGGTTATGGGACTCATGGTTTGCACAGTGATCATTTGCTTAGCTAGCTTATGATTGGTCATACACGAATTACACAAGCGTTTTACTTAGTACATTTAAACCTATGAACTCACCGACATTATTGTTGACAAATCTTTGTGCATGTTTTTCAGGTAATTAATGAAGAGCAGCAGGGGTTTGAGAGAAAGGTTTGAGCATGCACTAGGGTGGTACCGCTTGGAGTGGATCTTGTTAGTCTTGTGATGTTTTTGTTTAAAATCCATGATTTTCAGTTACTATCTAATTTTCTAGACAATGTCATGTCGGTTGAATAATTTATGACAATATCCATCTCTCATGGTTGGTACTATTTTATTAAAAATGTGTGTTGCTTGAACCATGTGCTTGAAAACCTTTCCATGGTCGCATTCCCGTGTTTCCGCCTTGGCGGGGTGTGACATAGCAACATGAACCGGGCTATATTTCAGTCAAACAAAGCTTTATTTAGTCGACAAGTCGATATTCAGGCATTGGGAATCACCAAATACGTTCGCGACGTGATTCACATGCTTTAAAATCAACCAAACAAGCAGCAACAGCAATGAACGGACGTTTACTAAATGTGAACGACCGTTCAGTCTTTAGAGAAGGTCTGACATTGTCCGTGTCCAAGTGAACGTGCAACGGCCATTTAGTTGGACAGGCTGACTTTCAAAAATTCATATAAAATCATAGAAAAATCGTTAGGAGGTGTTCTTTATATTCTTAGAAAGGTCTTTGAACGAAGAAAATTTCTTATTTGAAGGTCGAAGTTAGATTATCGGTTTTAGAAGAGGTAAAAGCGACCCGAACAGCTGTTGCGCAAAAAGTGTAGCAGTTTGTTCTCCTGATATGGGGCCGTTTGGCCTGGTTCGTTCTGTTTCGACGTGTAAAAAACTCTCATACTATTTTAAATGTATTATTGACAACTTACTAACCATTCTTTATGTAATGGTTCTAGGTAAACATGTGATGGAAGTCCTAGAGCAAGGATCAAGTCACGAGAAGAAACCGAACAAACCCGAACAGTCATCAAGCTTCCACAATAGATTCAAGAGACTCCCATTAAAAATCATGAAATCTTAGTATGTGTTTCAATAAAATGTAAAATTTGTGGGAATGAGAAATGTATTTCATCTAAATGATTAAGCTTTTCATAAACATTATGGTTTCAATCGGGAGTGGTTTTAAGTAAGGTCTAAACTCGTGGATTTAAACGCTAATTGCGTGTTTTACGGGTTAGTGTCTTACAACTGGTATTAGAGCCACAGGTTTGAGGGATCCGAGTGTCGGGAAGGATACTTGGACTCAGACTGTGCTCTCAAGCTGTTAAAGGGTGTTCGGTTCGAGGCTTGATCGAGGAATTTGGTAAGTAATACCTGTAATAACATCCGGTTGGATCGGAAATTATTATAAGTAATCAATAGTGTTATAGTGTAGATACACGCTATCTCAAAAGCTTGGTAAGGAAATGGTTAGGTGTCATGGAGCCTATCAAAAAATTAATTCGGGCAACAAAATTCTTTTATAACAAGAATTCTAGCTCACTATTGCAGTGATGCATACTAATACCGAGATGTCATGTTACTAATTAATTGAAATTGTAAATTTGACAGGGATAAGAATATTTTATTTGATCGAGATAGGATCGAATGATTCACCAAACGAGTGTGGTAGAGGGTTCGGGAGCAAGGTTGATATCATGTTCACTAAGGACCAAGTCAAGAAATGATTCAGACTAACGGATCGATAACGAGAGGGGAAAACACGAGGGCAAGTATCAATCCGGTACACACTCTGAAACATAGTAAGTGCACAAGTATGCAATTATCGCACGAAAAGTGGTAATTGCATACGCAAACAAGAAGCAAAATGGGAAATGTGTATTGTTTGCAAAAGTGAACAATCAATACCCAAAGGTAACTTAAATATCAAAATCGGGATGGAGGTAATCATCCCAAACTAATGCTTAAAATTAAAGGATGCTAGAAAGGCTCTGTGATCATACCAATGAGGGTGATCACACAAAGCTTATTACAACGAATAACATATCGTTTATTCTTAATGAATAAAGGTAAAAACCTAACAGGGATAATTTATCAAGGAAGGGTTTTTACCAAATAAAATAAGGGACACAAGCATGAGCTGAAGCTTTGCTTACATAGGATGTGATGTACTAACTATAATAAGCCAATGTGTACCATATGCGGATTGCTTACCTTGGCCAGGTAAGTGTTAAACATATGATACTAGGGGTTTCTTACAATTGATACATATACAACCTATGTAACAAGGACTAAATAAGTATGAGGGTGTCGGGAAAATCAAGGATTAGTCGAACATGGTTAGAAGGGCCATGATAAACAAAGAGGAAAGGAAAAACAAGTTATAGGCAACCGGTGGGGATCGTAGAGGCGAGGAATTGCTTCAGTAAATCAACCATAAATACAGTTTTGATTGATAAATCATAAACAACGAACATGGGCCATGATAAACCCATGGGTCAACTGGACTTTCGGGTCAGTGAAAATTTTTTACACTAATAAGCCGAGGTATAAGCAATCCCGAGCGGGTTGTAGAGATGGAGGCATCCATACATTAATAAGCCGAGGTATAAGCAATCCCAAGCGGGTTGTAGAGACCTAGGCATCCCATACACTAATAAGTCAAGTTATAAGAAATCCCGAGCGGGTTGTAGAGACCAAGGCAGATGCACTCTCAATCAAAGTGATGAACTTAGTTGAATAAAAGTGCCAAACAAGATCATAAACAACGGGCTTAGGCCGTGATAAATAAGTAAACCATTCAACCCTCGGGTTAACGATGAAAAAGTGTAAATTACAATAACATTAAATTGAATCGTTGGTACAATTTAATGCAAATTATGATAACATTTGGATTGTATAGTTATTACAATTCAATGCAAACCGTGATAATAGGAGATTAGTTGAAATAATACGTTGTATTGAATAATCGACATCGTGTTTTAGAAACTAAGCGTTCTAAATATATAAATATATATATATATATATATATATAAACAATTTGAGATCTAAAACTCAAAATTCTTTAAACGGGTCGGTTTGGGGCAATGACCACCAATCGAGGATTTGTCGGACATAAATTAGATATGTTATGGGTGGGCCCGAGCATAGTAAATGGGATAACTCACTTGGTGTGAGGTTAAAAAGCAGGGTGAACCATAATGGATCACACCTAGGATTATGATACATGAAAAATAGAAGCCTAGCAAACCGGATGGGTAAAGTGTGGGGATTGGGTAACAATTTCAATAATAATTACGAAGACCTATGAGGAACATAAGTAGCTAAAATGCCTGGTAGGGGTAAGTATGTAGATATTGCCCTTAGTTAATCGAAAGAATAGACTAACTTAAGTCACACTTTGAAAGATAAGGCTTTCATATAATAATCGAATGGTTAGAAAGCCGAGTAAAGGGTTGATAGCCCTAGGCATATAACACTAATTGGTGATGAGGCTTTAAAATAACAAAACAACGAGTGGTGCTAAAATTTGGTTTGGGGAAAAACTAAAATTCCTTGTGATGACCTAAACAACTGCAAGAGAAAGGTTTCAGGGACGAAACCTCTTTAAGGGTGGTATAGTTGTAACACCCCAAAATCTTATTTCACCTAAATACGCCATTAGGCGTAATTGATGACGTATCGAAAGCGAATTTAGCGGTGGATGTTTTAGTCAACGGATTAAAATGAGACTAAAACCCATTACTAGAGGCTAATCTAGTTAATGTTATAATCTAAAAACAAAAACAAGACTAAACGTGAGGGGCCTTGGTTGCCAATATGATAAAGAGGGTTTATTTATAAAAATAAAACAATAAAAACACACACTTAGTGTGTGTGTGTGTGTGTATGTCGAGTGTGATGATCAGAAGATCATCTACTCCAACTACCAAACCCTAAACCTCAAGCTCAAGCTCAATCCAAGCCAAGATCAAAGGGGTTTTACTCGTATGAACACTAAATCAGGTCATCTAAGCTTGATAAACCTCAAGGTATCTTTTTATTTGGTGTAATTTGTTGTTATAACCCGTTTTTTATTTGGTCAAAAACTAGTGTTTTGATAAAACGTGAAATTTATGGGTAAAAGAGGTTGCTTTAGCCTTGGGGAACCTCAAACATACTTAATCCGGTTACAAATCACACTTAATATATATGTGTGATTTTGATCTTATGAATATGTTAATGAGTAGAATCTGGGGTTTAACGTTTAGGTTGAATCCACTTATATCTAGTAGTTATGATAACTCTTAGGAGTTGTTATAATGAGAAAATCTGATTAAAGAGTCTAGACAACACGATATGATGATGATTTGTTAAATGAGTATGCTTTGGCTAAACTTAAACTCATGAGAATCAATTGAAATGGTAGGTGCACGCCAAGTGTTCGATAAAATGCCAATTAGGCTAGAACTAGTGAAACTAAAAATTGAATCAAGTGAATGCTATCATTTGTATGTAATGTTGGTTAGCAATACGCTAAGTTAATCAGATACTTGATATGAGAAGATAGCCATGGGTTTAGGTAGAATTAGTAATGAATACATGAATTTATGGATGGTGAAATAATTCCATATAATGTATTCTAATAAACATGTTTGACTCATCCCTAAGTTAGGTATAACAAAGAGGGAGCAAACAGGTCAAGGGGATGCACGGCGGATACTTATGGGAAGCAAGAACGGGTATGAGGTAAGTTTTACTTACAACATCAAACTATAACAGAGCCCAATTATCGTATACATTAATCTTAAATCATGAGTGTATGATAAAGGTAAATACCAAGGGGTGGAATGTACTAAATGAGTTGCCTTATGTGTACTCAAAACAAAACGTGGTTTATGACTTTAATCGAGACAATGAATTACGACCTAGTTGTGAAAATTCATCAAACGGGTCAATTAAGAAAGATATGTGAGAAATGATGTTTTAATCCATATGAAATCATTTGAATGAAATCGTTAAGCATGATGTTAAATGGGTCAAGTTTGTGTCACTTGAGCCATAGGTAAAAACTTGGGTATTACAATATCATGAACTATGGGTCTAAACGGGTCAAATGGTGAAGTCCTCGTCATTTGAGTCCTAAGATTAATGAGGTCAACGGATCAAGTGGCAAAGTATAACCATTTGAGTTCCGAGAAACTAATGTTGTCTACTTAGAAAGCATGCAGGTAAATGCTTGTGCGCATGCACACTTGATGCTAAGAATCATGGAAGATAGGCACAAGGTATGGATATGGGTCAAAGCCACTAGGTAATTCCGTAGCAAAATAAACTCCTTCGGACAAAGCAACATGGGTACTAAAACTACTCACGTGAAGTGTGGGTGCCAATCAAGTACGTTATTTCCATAACTATGTCTAATGTGCGCTAATGCGCTTAGAATTGTCTAAATAAGAGAAAACTTGAGAAATGGTGGAAATCTAAGTCTGGAAGGACTTAGAGGTTTTTAAGCAAGTCATTGAGTTAAAAACATTGGATTTGATACTAGAAGTGTCGCCATGGGTGGCTAAATTAGAAGATTTGGCTATAAGGGCATTTTGGGAATTAAAAATTTACTAAAGGTTGAAATTAAGAACCTAAATCATGATGAAACAAATCGGACAAATTCTTTAGTTGATCAAGTCTCTAATGACTTGACAACATAAATTGTATGCATTTTGTGTGGTTAAAATGTGCTTTGTTTGAATCAAGGCCTTAACGGGTAGATTTGGGTAAAAATCGACATAAACCCTTAAAACTATGAATCGGGTCATAGCATCGTGAACCGGGCTATAATTTTAGTCAAACAAAGGTTTCTTTAGTCGACAAGCCGATATTCAGGCTTCAGGAATCACCAAATGCGTTCCCGACATGATTCCCATGCTTTAAAATCACCAAGCAAGCAGTAGGAGTAGTGAACGACCATTCACTAAGTGTGAACGACCGTTCAGTCATTACAGAAGGTCTGATATTGTCAGTGTCCAAGTGAACGGCCGTTTAGTTGGACAGACTAATTTTCAAAAATTCATATAATCATAGAAAAAATCGTTAGGAGTTATTCTTTATAT
Organism: Ambrosia x helenae; assembly: GCA_030844895.1. Taxonomy (NCBI): domain Eukaryota; kingdom Viridiplantae; phylum Streptophyta; class Magnoliopsida; order Asterales; family Asteraceae; genus Ambrosia; species Ambrosia x helenae. The sequence continues at coordinate 45,472 of JAUTDX010002436.1, read as the reverse complement.
ATCTTGAAAGGTCTTTGAACGAAGAACATTTCTTATTTGAAGGTCAAATTCAGATTTTTGGTTTTAGAAGGGGTAAAAGCGACCCGAACAGCTGCTGTGTAAAAAGTGTAGGAGTGTGTTCTCCTAATATGGGGCCGTTTGGCCTGGTTCGTTCCTTTTCGACGTGTAACGACTTTCATACTATTTTAAATGTATTATTGACAACCCACTAACTATTCTTTGTGTAATGGTTCTAGGTAAACATGTGATGGAAGTCCCGGAGCAAGGATCAAGTCGCAAGAAGAACCGAACACACTCGAACACTCATCAAGCTTCCGCAATAGATTCAGGATTCTCCCGTTAAAAATTGTGAAATCTTAGTATGTGTTTCAATAATTAAAATATAAAATTTGTGGGAATGAGAAATGTATTTGATCTAAATGATTAAGTTTTTCATAAACATTAAGGTTTCAATCGGGAGTGGTTTTAAGTATGGTCTAAACTCGTGGATTTAAACGCTAATTGCGTGTTTACGGGGTAGGGTCTTACATCTTTCTCCTCAATTATAATCTCTATTATAAGTATTTTTTAACCTTTTTAGTAATTATTATCATATAATAATAACATTTCCATATTGTTTTATTAACTCTTTAATAAAACATGCACATTATTAATCTATAATGATAATATCTTTCTCTCATTGTATTATTTCAAATAATATAGCTACATGTCGTGTTTAATTATCCTTTTTTTGTCCTCTAAAGTGTAACTCTTTCGATCGTATAGAGATAGCAACGTTAATAGCAACGTACACCACAATGGATATCTATCTATATCGTGATGTGCCTATCACAATATGATGATTTACTTTCATCAGTTAATTCTTGCGTTCAGGTAACCCTTTACCTAACACAATACTATAGTCATTGATAACAGTATCAAATATCCTTTCAGTTTCAATCTAATATTGTCCAGTTGTTCTTTTCTCGTTCTATGATACAAAGTGGTCAAAACTTCACGATGTTTGAACGTGGCCACACGTTCACAACAGTTTGTATCAACGAGAGTACAAGAATGTGCAGCTTCTTTAGGTTACCGATGAAGAACAGATATTCATTTAACAACATGCACTCCCACTTAGCTTTAGATTCGTCCCAAACCAAGTATCTTTAAAATTGTCATGTTACGACACAGTGTTTTGATAAGGTCAAAGAACAAACTTAGGCTCAAGGTTGTTCTAATATGTCTCTCATTCTAATATGTCTCTCAGGTCAAACGACACCTAGATCATATCAATACAAAATATCTCATGACAAAGATCCATGGAGATCATTTTGAAGCAAGTTATGTCCTATATAATTCTCTAATGAATACTAGTGAATTTTGGCCGTCAACAGTTTAAGCTTTCATTTTCATGAATGACTAAACATTCATATAGTCTTAGTTCAAATTAAGTCATATGAATTCAATCGACTACGAACATTTAAAATACTTATTATGCATTTATACTTAAAGATAACAAAAACACACACAACAATATTTTAAAAATGCATTTAACCATTAAACCATAATAAATAATATAGTTTTTTAATGTTTGAAGCACCAAAGAGTAATGAGTCAAAACCACTCGTTAGTGTGAAAGGGTCTTCTGAGTTTTAGCCACAAACAAAGGGTAGTGTGAAAGGGTCTTCTGAGTTTTGATCCGTATGAACTTTGTTCAACAAGATGTCTCCACGTTTCAGTATCTCTCTAATATAGTGGAACTTCCTGAGTATGTGCTTAGCTTTGTGATATGACCTAGGTTCTTTTGCTTGAGCTATAACACCTGCATTGTCACAAAGAATCTCTATGGGTTTCCATATGCTAGGCATCACGTCAAGATCTGTGATGAACTTTTTCATCCATGCAGCTTACTTTGCAGCATCGCATATAACAATATACTCCAACTCGGTGGTGGACTGAGCAACAACATCATGCTTGGAACTCTTCCAAGTGATTGTACCACCATTCAACATGTAAACAAATCCCATTTTGTGATTGATAATCATCTTGATCTGTTAGGAAGCTCCCATCAGTACAACACTTACTGTCAGCTCCTCATTAACTTTTTCATATATCAGGAACATTTTCTTGATCCTTCTCAAATATTTGAAAATATTCTTTACCGTTGCCCAATGGTTTCCACCTGGGTTCTATTGATACCTACTTGTCATGCTCAAAGCGAATGACTCATCTAGCCTAGTACATAACATTGTGTACATTATGGAATCAAAAGTAGATGCATATGGAACCCTTTCCTTAACTTTTTTTTTGCATCTATTTTAGGGCACTATTCCCTGTTCATTATTGTTCCGTGTACCATAGGGTTCGACCCTTTCTTGGAATCTTTCATATTGAAACGTTGAAGCACCTTGTCAATGTAAGTACTTTGACTAAGACCCATCAATCTCTTAGATCTATCTCTATAGATCTTGATTCCATGTATATAAGTTGCCTCTCTAAGATCCTTCATTGAGAAACATTTCCCAAACCATGACTTTATATCATTAAACATAAGGATGTTATTTCCAATTATCATTATGTCAGCTACATATAGGACGAAGAAAGTGATTAGACTCCCACTTGCCTTCTTATAAACACAGGGTTCATCTTCAATCTTGATAAAACCAATCTCTTTGATTTTCAGATCAAACTGGAGATTCCAACTTCGAGATGCTTGCTTTAGTCCATAAATGGACTTGTTCAACTTCCAAACTTTATTAGGATTCTTTGGACACCTCTCTAAGAGGCTTCAGGGACACCTCTCGAAGAGGCTACATGGATACCTCTCCAAGAGGCCTCACAACAACCGCCACCACCATCTCTACCTCCACAGCAACCACCCACCACCATCACCACCAAACATTGCCACCATTACCACCATCACCACCGAATATTACGTCCATCACCACCGGTCACCACCTTAGGAATTGACGACGCAATTCTCACGAATGTCAGGTTGGTTTTTATTTAGTTGTTTATTTTATTGTTTTTTTATTAATGATGACGGTTGGGGTGGTTGTGGGTGTGGTGGTGGTGGATGGTTGGTGTGGTGGTGGAAGTGGGTGGCTATTGAGGTGGGGGTGGGGGTGGGTGGTTGTTGTGGAGGTGGGGAGGTGGGGTGGGGGTGTTGGTGGGTGGTTGTTGTAGAGGTGGGGTTGGTGGTGGGTTGTTGCTCTGGAGATGGAGGTGGAGGTGGAGATGGTGATGGTGGTTGCTGTGGAGGTGGAGATGGTGGTGGTGGTGGTTGCTGTGAAGCCTCTTGGAGATGTGTCCCTGAAGAGTCATGTAGATGTGTCCCAATCCTCCTAATTATTATCTATGCTACATTATAAAGTAGAAGAGATGCCTACAAATGTCATTTTACAGGAATTTTAAGATGGCATAGGAAAAGTCTCGTGCTTAAAACCCAAATGTCATGTAATTTTTTCTCTTTCTATCTGTCATGCAAAGCCTACCTGTAAACATTCTTTTATCATAACCATCAACTATCATTAATCTATACCTATAATCTATATTATATTATAACAAATTTGAAAAGGGTATCAAACAAAATTAAGTAATTACTACATTTTATTAAAAAATTGCAAGTTCATATAAAAAATTATATATAACAAAATTATATAAAAAGGTTTCTACACATAGAAATATATACCTATACACCTTAAAAAGATTGTAAAAGTCAATAAAAGTCGAACTTTACATAAAAAAATAATTGTGATGCCTTTTCATAAAAATAAAGTGTGCGTATGAATTGGTTCACGAACCCAAATCGAACCGAACCGAACCGAAACTGGTCTTTTAAATAGGCAAAACCTGGGCCGAGCCGAACCGAAACCGGTTCAGACACGAACCGGCACCAAACACGAACCGGTTTGGAACTAGTTCGGTTCCTAAAAAAAACCAATATGTGCACATCTATAAAGTTGTTAGGTTAGGATGTCTTATGTGGAATATTTTCAACTAACCTAACTTGCAATTTCACTTTTCGATGCCACTGATAGAAATTTATGGTGCACTGATTAGTAGTTTTATTGCATTGCTTTTATCATATGGAAAAAGTTATGGGTTGGCTTCTTTGCAGGTTGATTACATATGAGTCGTTCCAACCTTCTCTTAATGTGGATCGTATAAAGCTTTATTCTCCTCGGCAATCTCTCCAGATTTGGCACTTTGAACATATTGAGTGAGACTATTAGTATAATAATAGTTGCTAGTGAGTCAAACCGCTACTTCCATTTTTTTACAAGCATCTAGGTGAAATTGCACATGGTATATAGAATGTAACATGCTATGATGTCTCTTTGTAGACTTTAAAAAATTACCCCACTACGAAGCACAAGTGTTTACACACACACAAACACACACCTTACATATTGATTCTTTTAATCATTTTGAGGTTTGAATTATGTTTCCGCTCTATATTGTCTACTTTGCCGCAACGCGCAGATCCGCTGCTAGTTATTAAATAATGACACTTGTCGTTCAACGGTTGGTCAATCGCTAAAGCCTCTTGTAGAGGCCTGAGATGTCTCGGAACCTATGAGACGACTCTCCCAAAAAATGGGAGGTGGGTATTTTGGTAAAAATCCTTGGCCAATGGGTATTTTGATGACTTTCAGGTTTTTTTTCAATGTATCATGCATTATCCTATATGTTTATATAAGAGTCTTCATGAATAGTGTCGCTGTCATGTGACAACGGCTGTTTGGGTTTTTTTTTTTATTAATTTGTTAGTTGTTTTTGTTGTATTTATGTTCTTAGGTATGGATATGGGAATAAAAAAACAATTATTTCCTTTCCACAATCTCTATGTGAGTGCAAAGTATGCCATGAATAAAGTCGTCCCTACTATATAATTTGCTACTTAAATAACACCCCATGATTAAAACCACAATCGCAAAGATCATACTATAAATTCCAACCTTGAAACAATATCCACGAGTCAAAGGGCGATAGGACTTAGAAAATGAAGAGAATTTAATTATCTAAGTTGCAAGCTAGGCGTATAAGTAAATCAAAGTCGGCAGCCTGGAGGCAGCATTAATCCGCTATAAATTGGCCTGACGTTGCAGCATTCTTGAAATGCATGCCCGTGGGGACCTACGTATCTTAAATTAATGTTGGAAATCTTCACATTCTCGCAACCTCTATTGGCTTTGCTACACCTAAGCTTCACAACTGCTGGCGTAGTTGCAGTCCCCTTGATGTTATTGATCAAAACTTTGTGAACCTTCACTAGTGATGGTTTCTGCATGATTCATAAATAATAATAAACCAGATCAGTAATATTTATAAAACCCCTTCCTTCCTTCTATTTGGTGTACGTAATTTAATAGGGATCAGTAGAAGTTGTACGTACATGTTTTATGCATGCACCATGAGGGCAATAGTCTTGCTCAATAATAATCGGGTTTTGAACTTTATCCATGGTAAGATCTTCAAAATTCATATCCGCAACCTCTCCCGGACACGAATCAGGCCATGTTTTGATCCGAACTCCATTCTCCGTGCATGTAAATACGCAGTTCTTCACGAAAACTCCCCTCACTGGTTTCTCTCCCCGGTTTCTGCCCAAACTTCCAACACTTATCCCATGTCCCGGGCCGCATTTCACACCCTCAATGTGCAAGTTTTCACATCCATCCCCAATTGAGATACAATCATCACCGGTTCTAATCACGGAGTTCTTGATCGTGATGTGTGTTTCGACCACCCTAGGTGGATTCCATCGGTGTTGGGGCTCTCTGCAGGCGCTACAATCTGGATGTTATCGAATGTTACATTTGTACACGACATCACGTTAGAATGGAAATTCTTGCTGTCCTTTGATGTTATTCCCGTGATCAAAGAATTCTGGATGAAGTTGAAGCTAAGATTCTGTGTCATTATAAAATACAACAGTCATGGATACATTCGACATTAAATTGTATATACGAGTTTAAATACCTTTATTTTGTCCAAATGCATAATAAAACGTGTGAGCAAAAAAAAAATACAAATATACCCAATAAATTTCATACTAAGATATATAGTATCATTTGTTTTGTTTTGTTGTGCATTTATTATTAGTTCTGAGTTGTCGACATTTTTAAGGTTTTGACATGATAAATGTTAATATATATACACATACATACATACTGAAGGCCACACGGTTTTCTTCTATGTGCATTTATCTTGGGATTGTTGGATGGCCATGCCATGGCTCCACCAACACCATCTAACGTACCACAACCTGTAACAATATCATCAATCATTATGCCAGTTTTTTTTTTTTTTCTCAAAAATGTTTTTTTTTTCTAAAAAAAAACCTTGATTCACAAATGGGGCCAAAATAAGCTATTTCAACAATTGATGTCTCCGGACTTCGCATCAATCCGTGGTTTGATCTTTCTAAACAAACCAAGATTTGACGAAAAGACCGGGCACATACCTAGGATTCGAATTGAAGAAAACACATTGTGGCCTTAGCAAGTTTGGAGACACCGTTTTCGTAACAAAAACACTTTCGAGAAATGAGGTTTTGGAAAAACAACATTTTTAAAACATATCACATATTGGAACCGAACCGATTGTAGAATTATTATTTGAATGCCTAAAATGTCAACCATTTTGTACCTGATAATGTAAAGCCATTCAGATAACTGAATGTAATCCATTGCTTTCCTTTTGGAATGTGCGCAGGGTCCTTTGGACCTGTCAAAATCGCATCGATTCTAACCTCAATTGACCCCTTGCAAGGTCCACGAAACTCGAACCAGTTCAAACAAAATTGGCCTTTCGGAATAATCAGTAGGCTGTGTTTTGGTACACAACATGCGGCCTTCCATGCAGCGCCTAATGCCTATAAATCAATTGCATTGACACAATAAAAGGAATGAATATCAATAATAATAATAATAATAATAATATGCATATTTTTGCATTCTTTCATAGCGTTTTTAAGGTTTTACCTTACTGATTTCGCAACCAGGCCTTGCGCCAAACTTTGTGACGTCGAAAACATGGGCCTTCGATACCGCGATGAACGTAAATAAAGCGAAAACGATTGTTGCTTTGGAGCCGGTCATGACTAAATTTTGGTTTGGATGATTAGACAAATGAAAAAAGATTTACTTTTGATATTTAAGATATCTGTGAAGTTTAATTAATTTGTTTGTTTGAGATTGTTGTCTTATTTTGGATTTGAATGGCAGGAATAGATTGATGTTTTTGGACCAGAAAGAAGACTTAACACTATAATTTCTTATTTTAGAAATTACTCTTGCAAGCTATGCACGTGATATACCTTTTTCAAGTATGATTCGATTATGGTTACGACAAAAAATACTGTATACCTTTAATTTTGAGTTAGATAATTAACAAATGTATAAACTATATATAAATAGATAAACAACATATTACCTCTGAATCAAATCATGTACGTGATTGCTTAATTTGTATATTCCTATACATCATTATATGCATAAGTTACTAATAAAGTCCATTTATTAATTAATTTTATGCATAGTTATACAAAACATAATTATTCTTTTTAATAGTAGGATGAGAAATTTAGAAAATTGAAACAACATTGAAATGTTTGATAAAAATCCTTCTAGGAGGGATCCTTAGAGAATCCACAATTCAACCTTCATCAAACCACTTCAAATCGCTACGTCACCATGCCAAATTATGGGTGTTCATCGAATTAAATAACGAATTTTAAAATTATTCAAATTGAATGTTTTGAATAATTTATTTTTTTACTAAATTCATATTCGATTCGAATTCGATTAAAAGCTGACCTATTCAATTCAAATTTGTATTTGAATAAAAAAACTCAATTCGAATTTGAAACGAATTCGAATAAATTCGTTTAAGGCTAAGACTAAAATTATAGACTATAGTTAGGCTTGGGCTTGGTAATTAGCTAATTTATGACTTAGGTAAAATCATAGATTAGCCCATGTTCTAAAGTTAGATTTTTTTCATAAAATGGTGCTACAGAACGACTCTTTTGTGCATCTGGTGTGTCAGCCTCGATTTAATGATTTTGGTGAACCCGCAACTTGAAGTTGCGGGTTATGCTTACCTAGACAACAACGTTTCATCAATGTTGATGACTAGGAGGAAAAGGAGGGTGAGTAGGAGGGAAGGGAAGGTGACTAGGAGATAGGAGAGGTAATCCGCAAGTTGAACTTGCGAATTTCCTACAAGGCTGAAACCACCCTGAACACCGTGAAGAAAAGATGCAGTGATGCAGTGAGAAGTGATGCTTGCTCAGGTGAATTGTGGAACCTGCAAGTTGATCTTGCAAATTTAAAGCCAAGTGTCATCATCCCATGCCACCAAGTTAATTTTATTTGCAATAATTGAGAGATTACCCGTTTGAAAGATGCATGCAATTGTGAATGCATGCAAAGTTATGTGTTATATCTAATTTATCTATTATCTCTGCACCATATTAAATGTGAAAGAGAATCCAACAAATGCATGCAACTTCAATCTACAAAACTTATATAAAACCTTCAACTCCCTACTACTACTCATCACCCATTTTGTCAAAAAACTTCAAATTCTCTAGCATCCAAGTTTTCAAAAACCTTCAAATTCTCAAGCATCCAAATTATTGTGGCATATCTAAACCCCGGTCCTCGAAACAATGCACTTCTATGGTGTCAACCACAACATCGTTCCACAATATTGTTTGAAGGAAACGACGCCCAGGGGGGATTTACTATATGTTAGACGTGACCAAGCATTTTGGTGGGAATCCGTTATATCAAAGGGTTAAACTATTGGTGAGGAGGGCGGGTTTTAGTGGAGTTCTTGACTATGGATACCGCCAAATTGACAACGGTTTGATAACGGACCTTGTTGAAAGATGACGTCCAGAGACCCACACGTTTCACCTACGATTTGGTGAGGTGATAGTAACATTAGAGGACGTTAATGTCCTAATGGGCCTGCCCGTTAATGGTAGAGCAGTCATAGGGCTAGAATTCAAGCTCAACCTTGAGAAACGGTTACAGTTTGTGGCGTCCATGTTGGGTATAGGTGAGTCGGGCATACTGCGTGGAAACACTTTCCCAACATCCAAACTTATGCAACACATATCGGAGCCGTTGCCCGCTGACGCGAGCGAAGTGGAGGTCATACAACATGCACGTTTGTGATATTAATGTGACATCCGTCATCTCCACTTTTATCACTTATCCAACTTTAGTTCCCAACGTTCCTTATACTTACATTTATAGTCCTTGTATACGAAACTATTATCAACTAGCAACATTCGCAATTTCCATTGCGTCTATTTATCCATTTATTATAAAAAAATATATTATTATTATTATTATTATTATTATTATTATTATTTTGATTATATATTTTTTCAGATTTATAAAAAAATGTTAAATAAAATATATAAAGTTAGATTTTTAAAACTCTAACTATAACTCTCCATTCAATTATCTAATCTTTACCCATTAACCATCCTTAACCCAATCCAATAACCAAACCCAAAAGCCACCAAACCAAGCCCATCTAACTGGTCTAAATTTTGCAGCCCAACAACCAGTCCACCATCACCTTAACCCGGGTCCCAGACCCGACCCAGGTCACGACCTATTGGCCACTTCCAACCATTTTCCAACTAATTGACAACCTGTACGCGTGCCAAATCTCAATCAAAATTCGTGAGTCACTCGCCACAATCTCCTCTACCTTCTATGATTATAGATTCAATCATTTAACACGAGATTGATAGTTAATTAATCGGAATATTTGACCTCTATAACTTTCCTTAGACCGAAATTTAAATCATTATATATAGGCGCTTTTATCTCAATTCGATCTGAACTCACACTCATAAACAAGTAGATTCAAGGTCGTTTGCTTAGAACCTTCTTCGTCGTGTTCGTCACCTCTTCGCTATGTTAGGTACCAATTAAACAGTGTTGTATCGTTAGATGGGTCAATTATAATCTAACTAAACCGAACCATACATACCCTTAGAATTGTATATGTTCCCCGCTGCATCGCGCGGACAACCTACTAGTATATATATGGTTAGGATCATTACATGACACTGAATTATGCTCTTAACCAAAAAAAACACCCTCTTTATTTATTTTTTTTAAATTCCAATGCGAGAACCAATAAATATTGCCTTTATAACACGTTTTTACTTTTTAGGATTGCCAAAAACGAATGATTGTCCTTCGTGATCCCACAATATATAGTGTTCCACGTAGATCCCTCTCCCCCACACACATATACCGCATAATGTACTTATACATAATGCTTTTAATATGATACCTTGTTTTCTCTCCCCCCCCCCCCACTTTTATTATCATGATGACACTATACATATGTCTATTATGAGTTTGTGCAGTTCCTAACATATTGATTCTGAAATGAACGTGCTGCCCCTATCTAACTTTGTTAGGTTACCTTGAATTACTAGTATAATGAATATAAGCATCAACTCAAACCCATTTCTAAGAAACAAATAAACTCATAGCTAAAGAAATTAAGATCTATTTACATCTCCCTCCAAAATAGAACAGAAAACAGTGTATGCAAACTCAAACCCAGAAAGACCGAAATCCATTGCTTCTCTAAGGGCCAATCCTTGAATAATAATAACAGCAGAATTTGTTGATGAACAAAGAAGGATGTTTTCAACTTTGTTTTGTGCATTTAGTAGGCAATGACCTAGGTTCCTTGGGTTCTGCCTGCATAAAATAAATAAAAAACCCAAGTTACAGAAAACTTTCCATGAATATAATAAGCTGAAAGTTTGGCAAGAATAGCTTTTGGATTTAGTTTATCTTAAACGGGTCAAACAAGCGCAAGGTGTAACTTTTACTACATAATACCTCATAAATTGCCTTTTCAGCTACTCAGAGACAGCGTGCCATTTTTTAAAGAAACAAGTTTGCTTAGGTTGACTAGTGTGGAGCACTACTGCCCCCTCCACCTCATCTTCAAAACAATGAATGGCACCCCTCTCCAATTTCCTGATTGACATTGGGGGTGGGGGTGGGGGTGGGAGGGGCATTTAACGCTCGTAAACACAATAACGATGATTAACGGGACCATCAGGTGGGCCACCGTTGTCACAACCAATCAGATTTTTTGGGGTTTTTTTTCTCTTTTCATTAATAAAAGGGGCGTTATTCCATGTGGCGCAATGGAGCTTCTAGGATCTCCATTCCACACCACATTTTAGTATGGGATAAGCAACTTACTGGGGGCGTCTTAGCTCCATTTTTTTGCACTCTATTCAAAGCTTGGGCTGGCTGATGAAGTCTTTGAATGAACTCTAGTACATGATTGTATATACTGCAAATAAAGAACACATGTGAAGAATTGGTCTTTTTCTATGAAAGGTGTTATTGATAGAAACCATCTCCACTGTTATTATTAAATAGTTACTATAATTTAACATATACTTTTTTTTTAATATAAACTAATACTGGGAACCAACCAAAATCAACAAATCTAACCTTAATCGATGTCTATTGCAAGCTGCAAAGAATGCAACGACGCCATATAAAATGCTCCTGATAGCCTGGAAAACCTTAGAAAAAAGGTCGTTCCAAAGAGCGCGCCACATAGAAATTTCATAAGTTTGCGTGGCTGTCACCTCAGCATTTGAAGCTACCTTTAATATGCTGCTCAAAAACAGCCATACACCTCCAAGTGACTCGTATATGTAGTTGTATATAATTCCCAAGAACTTGGATAGTCCGACAACCACTTGTATTGAAGCACAAATTGCACTCCAAATGCACAACAATATCGGGCTCATGACACCGGTCGCTGCAGTTAGGTGGCAAGTTGGATGGGTCAGCTGGTTTGGATAACGAGTCAAAATGGGTCAGGTTGAAACTTGTAATTTTATTATATATCCATTTCAATTTTTATTATATAACAATTAATGCAATTTAAAATAAGAAAATCATTACAACGATAATCTATATCTTTGAAAAAGTTCTTAAGGTTAAATGCTTTAACTTAATTACAACGCGTTTAGCCCATACTAACATGTTTGTTCCCCTTTTCCCTGATATTTTTTTTTATCTAAACCATGATTCATTTGGGATCAAACACAATCCAAACTGACCCATTTTTATAATTAAGTGGTGGTCAATAAAGATCTAATCGGAAAAATAAATTACCAAAGTTACTAATAACTGATGAGATGTACCACACAGGGAGCAGAAGTGTGTCCAGACAATTGTCCAGTAGATTCCAAGATGTCCCCAAAAATATGCAAATTGATGAGTACAAACGCCCTCCCATCTGCATAAACACATTCCAAAACGGAAAAAGCCCGTCCACAACTACCATAAACGGTGCAACTAATGGCTCTGTGAGAACCGAAACAAGTGATCTAATCGTGCGTGTGACCATCAAAAACCACATGACCGCCTTCTCAGCATTATGCAGAAACAACATTGTACCCAAGTATTTAATCCTCGATAACATCTCCCATGTTTCTATCCAATCAAAAAAGGGTCCAAACAAATGGGATGCGGTTTCTTTAAGAACAGGGATGTTTTTGTACAGATCATAGAAACCAATCAAGACTGTAACAAAGGATATCGCAACGTATAGAGTTCTTGCTAAAGGGCACATCCATGGACGATAAACATGACAGAAAACTGGATACGACTGGAAGAATATGACCCATGCTGGAAGTCCAGCCTCTAGTAAAGTAAGTAACCGTAGATCAAGCGTTATTATGTTTTGTAATTTAAATGGGAGGTCGCGATTGTTGAACCGGAATAAGAGCAATACATCTCTGTATTGTGTTGCTTCGGTTGCTTCTACACATACACTTGGACATGGAGAGGGTATTTGACGGCTGGCACTTCCACTGGAAGATATACTAGTATTGAAATCATTCTCAACTTCAATATTATCGGGAGAATTAATTAAATTTTTATTTGGTATAGTTGTTTGGTCCGGATCTTCTTCTAAAGCTTCTGACTGGCAGCATGGAGATTCATGTTCTAATAACGCACCATTGTTCAAGATTCTATCATAATCAATCAAGATTTTATCATCATCATCAACATCATCGCTTGAAGAACTGCAGGTTCTTGGAGTATCCATACCAGCTTCATGAAATGCTTCTCCTGAAGAACAAAACGATACGCTAACGTTTAATCTTGCAGTGATATCTAGTATATATTTAATAACAATGTAACTAGCACATACATACATACCTATCATAGAATTGAGATGATGTTCCAAAAGAAGACGTTCATATGGAGTCCCTAGAAACCATGAAGTTATGCCATTAGCAGCTTGAGCTATACTATCAAATTCCCATCTTCTCATGTGTTTTGCCTCTATAGCAAGAGACGTATCAGTCTGCTCATAAGATAAACACACTAAAATATATTTCCGCTAAAAATAAACTTAATATAGGAATAACTTCATAAGCGCAAATGATATACATAATTAGGGCAAGATATACCTACCTGAAGTTCGTTCAAATAATCGATACCACGGACGTCTTTCCATCCAACTTGAAAAACGATAAATCCATACAAGGTTCTATGCAAGTGACTATTTGCAAGCAAGGAAGTCCTTATCTTCTTTACAGGTAGCAACACCCTCTTTCTTGTAAGTGTTGCCATTGACAACCATCTTTTCAACTTTTGGGAATGTGTTGAAGCCTTGGACCAACAACAGTTGAGCTCAGGATCCTCTTTACTCTCCTTTTGGCCGCCTCCTCTTGTGATTGCAAAGGGGGACAACCTGGACTGAAAACAAAATCAAGAAGATATATTTTTGTTTTGGTAGTGTTTGTTAAAGAAACAAAATTAACTTAATTAGGATGTTATGTTTTGGCAACCTTGGTAACCATTAACTGCCACAGGTGTGCGGGCCCTGAGACCAAGTCTTCCAGCCAAGGTCTGTTATCCACTAATATATAAAATGTCTTGCTCTCAGGTGCCAGGAAAAGGCTAAGATCAGAAAGATAAGACTGCAAATCCCTGCAAACACTAACCCGCAAACATATTAGAGTGGATTTGGAATTGGAATTTGCCTAAAGGAAATTGAATCTAACAAAAGAAATTGAATTTGTAATGTATTTGGGCCACATAATAATAATAATAATAATAATAATAATAATAATAAGGGAATTGGAATATGTCATCACGACCGCCCCGAAGGCAGCGACAGTGGTGGGGATGGAATTCAGATTCCAATTCCAACAAATTATGAAAACCAAAAAATATAATTTAAATTCCCATTCTAGTGAATTACTCAAACCAAACACACCCTTAGAAGCGAAAATTATGAGGGAATTTGCTTATCCGCCACAAACAAGTATACAACAATTAGGCTTCAGTTACTTAACCCAACAACAAGATTCTCAATTTCAACTAGAATTGTTTAACAATATTTGGTAAGCCTAAAGGCACTAGGTGCACTCAAGGCACATTGGCCTTTCTTGGGACCTAGGCGCAAGTCGTAAAAAAAACGAGGGCCTAAGTTAAAAAAAACGAACAAAGAAAAAAAGTAAAAATATATAATGTATCATAAAAGTAATACTATTCTTTAAATAAGATAAACAAAAGGTATTATTATTATTATGTAAAATTAAATATCATCAAATTAGTATCAAAAGTTTTAAAATATTATTAATGTATTAGTGCATAAAAACAGTTTTCGATAGATAACAGTAGAAATATGGCTAAAATCTATCCATAACTTTTTGAAACTCTCTGGAATCTGGGCTTTACCACCCGGAGAATGTAACTATGTAAGTGCAATAGTCTCGCCTCGCCATAAAATGGGCCTAGGCGCAAGAGCGCAATGAGTTTTAACAACTATACCTAAACCTTTCCTTTTTGCATAAAAAAAATGTAAAATTTGCAACATTCACTTTGAAGCCAATGCATACTAAACAGAATTTACATATGAAAACCAAGAAATGAAAACCCTAATAAAATAATAATATTGTAGATACATACATACATACCCAATCTGAAAACCGTTAAGAGGAAAAAAGTGGCGACCGTTGTTGCATCTCCCCATGTAAACCAGGCTCTAGCCCCCTAAGATACACAATCAATTGTATAAAATTTAATTAGCTTAATGCAGGCCGATGAAATAATATTATGTATAATAATAATAATAATAATAATAATAATAATAATAATAATAATAATATAAATATATTGAAACCTGGGTGGGGTGGGGTGGGGGGAATTGATGATAGATTGATTAATCGAAGGCTGACGTTGTGCAGGAACAAAACAGAAGAATAAACAAACCAAACAGGCTGGCTGTATCATGATAACCAACACACACACAGAAAGAGAGAATGGTCGATTAAAGCATGAATGGAAGCACGCTATCGTATCAATATATCTCACGCATACTTTATGTGTTTCATCTATATATATATTATTAATACTATATTTAGTTAATACTATATTTAGCAAGTGTTGATTGTGAGTGTAAACTCACTATTGCAAAATGTACAAGTTTTTTGTGCTTATATTTTGGTTGGTACAACTCTTACTGCATATCAATAGGCATCACATTTTGCCATGATTCTTCCTATGCTACGTGTTCTATTCTCCTTCACCACCTCATCTCACCTCATCTTCCTTTTCTTTTTTCAATTATCATCTCCACTTATACACATATAAAAATCTAGAGTGAGAGTTGTGGTGATTATGTGCAATTGATCAATTTTGTTACTGGCGTTCAGTTTCTTCATCTGTTAATGACTTGTAGCTTCTAGATGATGGTAAGTTTTGCTACAGCCCTCACAAATTTGCTAGGTTTGATTGTTGTTCAGTAGTTTTGATTTCACTTTGTCATGGATTTAACTGCGAATGTGTGTTTTGTGTTTGTCCGTTTGATTAGGTTTTCCCCCTTTATGTCTTGATGGTAAAGAAGAGATTCGTTTAAAGGTATTTCATTTATGGTGATTAAAGTAGGTCAATTGTTGACAAAATCTTTGATTTGAGAATTAGGGGTTTTACATCCAAGACACGATTGAGTATATCTGTTGCAAATGTAGTGTCTATGTGCACTTTTCTTGAATTTGTTTTGTGTTTGTCCGTTTGATTAGGTTTTCCCCCGTGAAGTCTTTATTCGACTTAGGATCCCCATTAATCATACTACACCCAAATTTAAAACATAACATTAGGATCAATTAACGTTATGCCCTTAGTTGATTTGTTATATTATTGTCTTTATGCCATTATGCTAGCTTAGCATACTAATAGACAAACAAATCATAATGAGGAAAATTAATCATTAGTCATTAGTCATTAGTCATAAGTCATTCATAGTATGATATGCAGTTTTACATGGTCATTAGTAATACCCTTTTCTCTTAGTTGGCCCGTTAGTGAGACATATGGGTGATAGACCTTTAGTTATTGGATCCATAAGCATATCATGAATGCATCCGATACAAAATTCTGATTTCCTCTATTTGTTCTTAATCGTAAGCGAACAATAATTTCGTATCGAACTCTAATGCAGCTCCTCTCAAACTGTTACTATTCGAGAAATTAGGGCAGCTGACTTTATCCCAGTAAGTCTTCAACTTAGTATTTATATGGAGTTAATAAGTAATGAGTCAACTGGTAAATTTAACAACAACATAATGACCATTATGTTGTGATCAACAACACATTATGCCATGATAACTTAGGTTGTTTTAATCAGTTCTTCATGACTCCTCCATGAGATAGTTATGTCTGCTGACGTTATAATATACCCCGAAATTGACAGTTGATTTCCTTTGAATAAAAAAAGCTAGAATAAGAGTAGTCAATCACTTTAGGTTCTCACTTCTTCTTTAGATTATAGTCTCTTGTTTCTTAAAGATATTGTAATTTTCCATTAGATGCTTTTCATCAATCTAGACAAGTCTAGTACTAAGTAATACAAACAATATCATAAACAAGTATAGACTTAAATGTACATAAGTCTTCTAATTAATGAAGCATAATGTAATAATCTCATTTATCCTAATATCCTCTGAAAGAGAGCAATGTTGTATGTTACATACTTAAGGACCCACTTAGAGTAAAACTTATGGGATCAAAATAATATCCCGATGGGTCTATCTCGGTATTTTTGATTCCTATCATGTTACAGGAATCCCTGATGTTCATCATGTCAAAATTATGCATGAACAATGGTTTGACTTAGGTAACATATACTTGTCAAGAGAAACGTCATCTATGTAAGGACAAGTTTTCATTAGTTGCTCCCACTCATCTTGAGGTAGTTTCTTTAATCCACTTAGTTCTTGATGAAGCCGAAACAATTTTGCCGTAACTTGTGCCTGCGTGGTGAGACCTGGCAGTAGAGCGAGCATCGCCGGTTGCCAACAAATCAACTACGGTATTTTATAGCCATGACAACATATTTGCACAGGGGAATTAAGTAGGAAACCACATCTAACCCTTTCACGGTTCACCTGCACATTAATTTTTAACCATAAAACTTATTTGAGCAAATCGACTCTTTTTGTTCTGAAAAGACAAATTCCTATTATGGTTTTAATTTAATGGTAAAAAAGGTAACATACAAACTACCTTTAGGAATATGGATTAAACATCAACATACAAACAACTTGTACTCACGGCAAGACAAACCTACTGCGCCTTGGAACAATAACTCTAAGCATCTTGTAATGTTTTTATGACACACGATTCTGAATCAGCAGTTTGATTGTGCCCGTCCTCATCATCAGAGTTGGGTACAACATTAACCATGTCCCATTTCCATTGTGTATGCTCTCTTTCATATTGTCGATCCTAAAAACATTTATGATCGAAAGCACATGCATAAATCTTTAAAAAAAAGGGGGAATTGGACTAAACTCAAGTTACATTTGAGATTTGTATGAGACTAAAATGGCAGCTGTAAATCTGTAATCAGTTTTCTGATCTTTTTATATTTCATCAATTTCCATGATACTGTTTGTCCCATTTACCTTTGTCTCATCTATGAGAAAAATGAAAGAACATATAACTGAAGGCATGCTAGGAACTCGCTGCAAATGTCGCTTCTTGTTAGCAAATGTATAATCCAAATAGGCATCGCACACACTTCTAACAGGTTGCTTCTACTGCATTTTTGACATCCAACATTTTAAAAGTCGGGTAAATGATGTGTCTCTACATAGAAGCTCATAATAGAGTGTAAAGTATCCACAACAGGTAAATGTTGTGATGTTCTTCTCCTTCCAATTGATGGTACATAATTAATGAAAATAAATGTATCAACATAGAAGCGCATTACAGGCTTTCAAAAAACAATTAATGCTACTATCAGGAGTTCGATCCTAATTTGCTCCAACTGACCTTCAGTTTACATGGGTCAGTTCAATTTTGGTCAAATCTTCATTATTGGACTTTGCAGTTCCTTGTAGTAATAAAAGAATTTGCATCATTAAAAGACTTTAGACAAATTCAATGCTCACGAATTCATTATAGTTGCGACATTTACACCACTCAAAAACAAATACTCATGGATGAAATTTACACCACTCAAAAACAAATAAACATATGGGTAGTGAGCAGAACTTAACCACAAGATGCTCACCTCATGGGTCACTATTAGGAAGACAGGGTCTCTAATATACGGAACATCAGTTTCATGTGTAGAGAGCATTAAAATTCTCTGCAAAGAAAAAAACAACAATTAACAAATTAAAGTTTAGTTATAAATTAGCTAGACTCTATTGTTGTGTACTTCATCCGGTTTTAATAACTCCTATGGGAAAAATACAAGTACAGTCCAAAAATCAAGTTGAAATAATGTGCTCATTAAAAAACCAAGAGCTTACCAAAAATTTTTGGTGCATCTTCACCATACAGTCCAAAAGAGCATACCTAACTGTACTCCTAAACATAAATAGAAATAATCCAATGAAGTGGACAAAACATATTCCATTTCCATTATAAAAAACTAACTTCACATGGGTGTAATACAAAAGGCCATCTTGTATATTTAACATTAATATTCAAAGTCATGCATTTGGTTTTAACGTATTAGTTAAGATCGAGTTGGGTCGGGTCATATTTTGCTTGTTTGTCCCACACGTGTGTCACACGATAATAAGAAAAAACTTCTAACACAAGTCATAAATTACATAGTAAATTAAGAACAAAGTTCTAAAATGAAATCACTAAGGTCGAGTTTAGACCTTCCCTTGAAGATGATAAATCTCTTCATAATCATCTCGCCCTGAAACAGTAAAATTATAAATAAGCTCATGCGCAAAGGCTCATTCACCCTCAAACAATAGAACTACCAAAAATGTGCATCAAATTAAATTGTTGTTGTTCAATGAAAAACAGAACATAACTATTAAATGGAAACCGCAACATCTGAAATTCTGAATAGATGCATACTTGTATAAAATGATGTAAAATAACCTTCCATAATAGCAAAAGTTATACTGTAATAGATTATATTTGATGAGCAAAATACCTCTTTCGAAGTTTGACTCTAACGAAGACAAGTACATTCGTTAACTGAAAAAAAAAGTTTTACCTTTAGAAATTAACCTACATATCCATCAAACTATAAATTAGTTTTTAAACAATGGTATTAACAACGTAGGGGAATCGTAGGGCCATAAGAATTCAATGAAACACTAAGCATCACTGAATCGAAAACTATATTCGCCACTGATCCATATAAGTTTGCAGTGAATCGTCCATAAAGTTTAAGAATTTTGAATGTTCAAACTTATCATATTTGACGACAAAAATCAAAATCGGATAAGTAGGAGTTTTTGTTACCTTCACCAACCAAATTGACAGGATCGAAAATGGGTGTTTTCACTTCAGCCTCATACCTACTTTAGGGCTCTTATTCAACCATCATCCCATCTCTCACATCTGAATCTTCATTAGAAAATAGAAACCATTAAAAAATCAATTAAGCAAAACATGATGAAGTGCTTACCATTAAATAAATGGCCAATTGCAATCCTGAATCAATCAACCGAACCCTAAAAATTTGTGTGTAGAGTAACAATCCAGAAAGTATTAACATCCATCAAATTAAGAAACCACAAAAAAGGTGTAATCGTGAAGACAGATTATTGCGAAACGACTATAGATTTGAATGAATATTAATAGATCAAACAGGGAAGAACGCATAGAGAACATAAATTTAAACATACATACCTTGAAGGAACCTTTTGATTAAGCTCAAGACATAAAATAAAGATGAATCCAACATATTTATTTATGTAGTTTAAATTCGTTTGGTTCAGATTATGTCAAAAAATCAAGCAAAGCGACCGAATCCATGGAGTAGAGGGGAGAAGAGGTCGTTTTGTGGAGAGTGAAGAGGGCTCAAAGCATAATGAGATTATACTAAAAGCATAAAGAGTTGTACCTTTTAAAATTTTAAGAGATTTGGTAAAATTACCATCTTGCCCATCCTATATGCATATTAATATAGTATAGATGTGTTATATAAATAATTATTTGTGGGTTTGTGTACTATATTGTGAGAGCATCACAACGAATCAAACCATGTCCAAAATAGAGCTAAGATGAATGAGATATCGAAGCTTGAAACTTGTAGGTTGGAACAACCAAAGATGTGAAAATGGATTAAGTTTTGTCCGACATTGGTGGGATGACAAAACATGAAGTGGTATAGTACATGGCGAAAGACCAGGTAGCGTCCTGGTCTACGCGTCGACGTAAACCGTAACAACTGCACGCATGGTCAGGTACCTGGCGGAAGGTTGACGTAAACCGTCAACTACGAGTGGCGTCAGTGCGCGGGTGGTCATCCCCGGATGACATGGCGACTCGCAAGTGTGCGCAAGATCAGGTAGCGTCCTGATCTGCGTTGGTAGGGCGCGCGAGCACAGTTAACTATTAACGTGACGCGCGGACTAGTAAGCTGGTACGGTTACATAGACCTGGTCAAAATTACTGTTTCGACTCAGTCATTATGATGAATAAATGTGACTACTTAAAATCCATTAAGCATTTTATTAATTACAAGTTTTAATGACTTGTTAATGATAATAATAAAATTCCATAATGTTTCAATTATTATGAATATTTTAATATATGAACGTTGGGTTCATATGAATATAAAAGGTTGGGAAGTATTCTTGACTTTTCATTCACGTAATTATTTTTGGTTCCAAAATGACGACAGAACCATTTTTGGTTCCAAATAACATGAGGATTAATCTCAATATCTCATGTTCTACAACTGTTCCTTTTTGTTTTATAAACACATAATCACCTGTTATTATCTCTGGCTCAAGACCATCTCCGGCAGTACGACTATCGTTCCGGTTGTTGTACCCTGGGAGACAGACCGTCTGAGAGGAGGCGCGGAATCTGTTTTAAGGGCCCCGTGTCAAACATGATTCTCAACCAAAACCATCGACTATTTCTTTATTCTTGCAGAGGTGATAGAAGAAGATGATGCGGTTGAAGTTGCTTGAATCTAAAGTCGGTACATTTTATGTTGTATCTTATTTTAGTTATTTAAATTTTGTAAACGGTATCGTACTTTGTATTTCCTACGAATAACGAGGGTATCGTTATTATATTTTATTTTATTATTTATTTTAATAAAATAGTGAACCCTATTTCCTACAATCTTAAAACAGACTTTCGTGTAGATTGTCGATACAATCTAAAAACCTTCTTATTAAGGATTTTTGGGTTCACGAAAGTATAAAAATATTAATTGGGATTTTTGTTAAAATCTAATAAATATTTTTTTTTTGGAAATATATATGTAGTACAACAAGTCGGTTTAATGTGATGATTGGAGTACAATCGTTAAACCGATATACCGTGTTTACAAAACGTAGTTTGATTCTAGATTTCGATTTCATGGGTTTTTTTTGTGTCAGGTTTAGATAATCCGAAGCATTAACAAATATTAATATGTATTTAGACGTTTCAAATACTAATTTTCTAGTGAGCGTATTAGAAAAGACGTAATATATGTTAACCCTTGAAAAATATTTGCTAGAAGTTATTTCTATCGAGCGTGTTAAATATTAATCTTAGTAAAATAATTTTCTAATGAACGTATTAGAAAATATTTTGGCAACCCATATAGAAACGTTGGTGTACGTTTTTCGATCTAACGAGCGTGTTAGAGATCATTATTTGGAGAAATAGTGATTCTTATCGAATGTATTGAAACACATTTACTTCTAACGAGCGTGTTAGAAATGATTATTATTTTTGTACAATAATAAGTTTCAAAACATTTATATTTTCTAACGAGCGTGTTAGAAATACTATTATTCTAAAATAATAAGTTTTATGACCTTTATATTTCCTAACGAGCGAGTTGGAAATATTATTTTTTATAGATAATAAGGTTTTAAAAACATGCGTATTTTCTAACGAGCATTTTAGAAAGTAACTATTTTAGTAAAATATTATTGGTTTCAAAATGTTGAGAAAATTTAGATTTCTAATGGGCGTGTTAGAAATTGGTTATGTATATAACAACTTTTGAAACATGTAGTTCTAACGAGCATGTTAGAAACAACGGCGTTGAAAGAATAACGTGTCAAAACATATCTAATGAGCGTATTAGAAATTGTTATTTACAAAATCATAAGTTATTTTAAGCTTATTTTTTTCTAACGAGCGAGTTAGAATTTGATGTTTTTGTAAAAACGAACAACATAGACGTTTAATTTTCTAACGAGCATGTTAGAAACGGCTTATTATATTTTTATAAGAGCCAATAAAATATTAAACGGTCTTGTAATTGTTTATTTCTAACGGGCGTGTTAGAAATGGTTGTATATATATAAACCAATAAGTTTTGAAACGATTTTGGTAATCGTTTATTTCTAACGAGCGTGTTAGAAACGGTTTAGTTTGTATACTCAAACACCATATAACGATGAACGTAATCGTTTGTATTCTAACAAGCATGTTAGAAATGGTGACTTATTGAAACCGAATATTTTATGTTTGGTACACGTATATTTTCTAATGAGCGAATTAGAAAAGATTTATCATGAAATCCATATACTTTAACGATTTATAATCGTTTATTTTCTAACGAGCGAGTTAGAACCGGGTTAACTATGATAAACTAATTAAAATGATTGGTAATCATTTTATTTCTAACGAGCGAGTTAGATGCGGTTTTAAATAATAAAACTACTTTCGAGTTTATGGTCTTGATTTGTAATCAAAGCATAAACATATATAGTTTAATTTTTAAAACACTTGCAAAAACGATAAATGTTTTGTACGAATAAAACATGACTTTGTAATTGGTTCGATACTCGTATGAGAAGTATCATGTCTTGAACCAAATGATAGTCATGGTGAGACTATTTGGTGGAAAACAACTCGAGGTTGTTTGCTAACTACTTGCGAGTAGTGTATTATAAACAACTTTGTTGTTTTGGTCATCTTGTGTCATTAATGGAAAACATGCCACAAGGCGATATAATTGAGTTACAATTGGAATCTCCTATGTTTGGAGATGATAAATTATAATAAATGCTATACATAAATACATTCCAATCTATTCCATAAATTGCGTTGTCTATTAATAATCCCTCCTCACCCCACGCCAGTCATCCTCAGCCTCCCCCCCCCCCCCCCCCGGGCTCACGCCCTTTTCACCTTCATGTGGGTGTGGTGTAGGTGAGCGACAAATGACTTTCACGCCACCCCCTTCCCCCAACTCCCCACACTCTTAGTTAGTCATACTACGTCACGCTTTTATATAAAATTTTAAATTACAATTTTTTAAATAACTTTTTTATTATCTGAATATACCGACACAACGTATTTTTATAATTGCAACTTTTTAATTAACCCAATTATGTTTACAACCTTTTAGTATCCCTACATCATCCATGTTGGCATACTCTTCGTGCAATTAAAATCACATAATCTTGAAGCAAATCTGCATTCATAATATTATAAAAGTATAGAAATGTACATCAAATTCTAATAAGTATTCAAATGGTCTAAAATATGTGTTACGCATACTCAACTACTCAAGTGTTCCAAACCTCCCTTTATTAATTTTTATTTTCTTTTTTATTAAAATCAAAAAATAGTTATTACGTTGAAGGATTGAAGTGGTGGGAAGTCAAATGGTTCCGAGTTATTCTGATATACCGTAATATTTAGATGCTTTGACCCGTTACCCAGACTCACTCGTTTTACCACCCAACCAGATTGTATATATGCAAATGCAAATGTTTAAAGCAACTATTTTGACTACAAGTTCCGTGCTAAAGCTGAAAAATGGTTGAGTTGGGTCAAAACAGGGTAATTTTGGCACTTTTTATTTGTTTTAAAAGACATTAAGATTAGCTGAAATTTTAATGACGATGAAAGTAATAATTCACTCTTTAGAGTAAATCGGTATCTTTTTATGCATTAGTAATTTATTTCACGCAACTTTCAACCCTTAAACCAAACCAAACAAAACCAAACCAACATGTTGATAAGTAAATAGGGTGAAAATGCCACATTTGTTTGTTCATAACCAAAAAAATGGAATCTCACCAAATAGATCACAAAAGAGACCGGCCAGTACTAACATTTCCATTCCTTACCCCAATAACCTCCTGTTTGTTTTATTACTTTGACAAACAGATACAAGTCATAGAACATGTAAATGAAATTGTGGAAAAACTTAACCCTATGAATTTTTGTTGGATTTGCACTTAAGCCTAAACCTTGGTTTGCATGATTAATTAAACGTCCGGACGTACTTTATTAAAAAGAGTTTTTGTTTACGTTTCAAAGTCTAGGGATAAAAATTCAACTCCAGGGACAAAAATGAAAAATGCATAAAAATTTCTTATTGTTTTTTTTTTTTTTTTTTACGATTGCCAAAGGCCCAAAACATAAGGTATAAATTAGGGGTGGCAAACATAACATCAACCCGTCAAAAAGTGAGATGATTTGCCTGGCTCTAGATGGGTCTGGGTTGTAAACGAGGCAATCTATCTAATATGTGGTGAATGAAGAAGAAGAGAA
Organism: Ambrosia x helenae; assembly: GCA_030844895.1. Classification (NCBI taxonomy): domain Eukaryota; kingdom Viridiplantae; phylum Streptophyta; class Magnoliopsida; order Asterales; family Asteraceae; genus Ambrosia; species Ambrosia x helenae. The sequence continues at coordinate 20,435 of JAUTDX010002436.1, read as the reverse complement.
GAAGACAATAGAAGAATTAGCTCAACTGATTGATAATATGTTATTAGTATTACAATCATTTACCGAGCTAAACAACCTAACTATCGTTTACACATAAGTAGGGATGGCAACGGGTCGGGTATGGGTCGGGTTTGGCTAATACCATACTCATACCCGGTTATAAAATCTCATACCATACCCGTCCCATTACCTGTCGGGTTTTGGTCGGGTATTACCCGTCGGGTATAGAGCATACCCGCGGGTATCGGGTATACCCGTTGGTATTTGCATATATATAAATATTTTTATTTTCTTTTATAGTCTTATGTTTTAAGAAATCTAAAGTATATGAAATTGTAATAAGTAACATATATATTATCATCACCATACTAATCTTTGAAACATTTAATATGTAAATATATATTATAGTATGAATTTTGAAAACTATTTATATATTTCATAGCATATAAATATAAATAATTTTATTAGAATATATATTTTAGACGAAAAGTTTATTCTTCAAATAATGAATCTATTAGAATAAAACATTACTAAAAAATAGTTAAGAAAAGATATATATTACAGGTAGACGGGTATTTAGTTTCGGGTAGACGGGTATTTAGTTTCGGGTAATCGGGTCGGGTATCACCTAATACCATACCCGTCCCATACCCGCGAAATAATTTTTTTTCAATACCAAACCCGTCCCATACCCGTCGGGTATCGGGTATAAACGTCCCAAATGTTTCGGGTATACCCGTCAGGCTCGGGTTTTTTTGCCATCCATACACATAAGCCCCCAACTATTACAATTGTACATTTAACCCCCCTCGACTATGTAACAATCATTACCTAACATGTCTATGAGCTGTGTTTGGACTAGATTGTACATAAATGAGTGACCACTAGGGGTGTTCATAATTCGATTCGGGTTCGAAAAATTCAAAATTTGACTTAGTTCGATTCGATTACCAAGAAATCGATTCGATTATTAAGAATTCGAATTCGATTCAATCCGGATTCGAGTCCAGTAAATCGAATACGAACACCCCTAGTGACCACTGACCAACCCGTTTAAAGTTTAAGTTGGTTTGAGGCACTGCTTAGTCAACGGTGTAAATGGGTCGGCGAATGGAACTTAAACTTTTATTGGAAATATACTGTATAACATACAAGAAGTAGTAGAAATTTTGGCTTGTAAAAAAAATGTCACTGGGTAATTGGGTGGGATAGTAAATATGTGAGCTTAATAAGTGACTAGATGTGGGAAAGAGTAGTTTTTAGTAAAAGATATTTGGTTGCACAAGGTCGAAAATTTTACCAAAATATTTATATATATTTTTTTTAGAAGGTGACTAAAATAAATGAGAAATTGGACTATTTGAAAACAGCTTTTTGGTGAAATACATAATAGTTATTTAGTTTTCAAATAAAATATATAAGTAGTTAAGAAATATAAGAAAACGAGCAACAAATCTTGTTTTAAATGCATGAATGCTTTACGGGGTTAAGGACGGAGTTTACGGGACTTAGAACGAGATTCTTGATAATGAGAGGATTGCTGATTAAGCAAGGAAGGGCAAGAGTAAAGAAATGTAGTTGATGGAGATTACAAGTATAGATTATTCATAGCAAGGATGATGTTGCATAATAGAGAGTGTGGTTCATGAGAATATGTGGGTGTGGGTAGTGACCCGAAAAGGGGTGGTGGTGTGTAGTGGTTTTGCTGAGTCTTGAGTGTAAGATAGTTGGATTGAATGAGAGGTGTGTTTGGAAAAATTGTGGGGTTTGACCCCTATATATAGAGGCCGAGAGAGAGATAGAGAGAGAAAGGTAAGGTAAGGTGTGGGTGTGCAATTCTTGGATGGTCAACTATTAGGATCATTGGAAGATTAAAGTAGATTGCCATATTAGTGTATAATCGCACTTTTAGTTGATTGATGGTTCCTCTTTTTCCTTCAGCTATGGGGGGATGGGGAGGTTATTTTTGGCTAGTAATCCTTCATATGTTAGTGTGTTAAGTAAAGTGCATGCCATTTTAGTATAAGATCATAGTTATCATACTTTACTAGTGGTGATTAGACTTAGATGGTTCCATCCTTCCAGGACATGGCAAAACATATAACTTGATCAAGTGTAGAACTATATGTGAGATTAGATGGAGATGGTTCATGGAGGTGTGATGGTGATCGCATATAGTCAAGAGGAACGGATGGAGATGTTATTTAAGGTAAGTAATCTTATATTAGGCTCGTGACTTAGAGAATGATGGGATTAGTACTAAACCACTAAGTGGACACACCCAAACCCGGAACTAAGATCCCGCGGAGAAACTCTCCGCGCAGCAAGGAAACTTCTCCAGCAAGCAAAGCAATAATGGCTCTCCTACAATCATGGAGTGATGCATGCGCGCGGAGCGATAAAAGCGGTAATCGTTCCATGTTTCCTTATTTATAGCTCCCCTTAACTACTTTACTAATACATTTTTAGGGTAGTGGAGACAACCCTAATCGGTCCTGGCCCATTACGATTAGGGTTTTGGTAATGGTGGCATACGTCCACCTCAATATAAGGGATCACATCCCTAATAGAGAGGACACTTTTTGCTAACCCAAAGAGCTATCACACTTGATAGTATCCCCATTCACCCGTTTTTGTTATAAACTACTACCTTGTGTAGTCGTCTCCCTACCCGAACCTTATTCTTACTTGCAGGTTAGTCCAGTCCAAGAACCTACTAGTGAAGGATCAAGTCTGCGGAAACCCTGGTCTATCATCCCCTAAATGAGGTTAGACTATTTGTTTCTTCATTGGCGCTATCACTTACGGTTTCCTAATCTTTCAAACTAGTACTCATGGATCCTGTGACTCAACCAAATAACAACACTGCCAACGTTGAAGCAACAATTCAAAATAACGTTGACACGGTGACACCAAACACTGTGACTAAGAATGTGAATCAGAAACAAACTACCACTCCTTTTTAGTTTTTTTCATCCAAGGGAGGGGCAACAACCACTCAGAAGAAGAAAAACAACCAGGTTTTGCCAGATCCAGATGAGTGGTTAGCCCAGGAAAATGCCAAGACAATTGCAGCCTAACAGAAGATGGTCATGGCAAAGGCCAAGATGGACACTCGGAAGGCTTTAAGTTTTGGCACACAGGAAGATTCACAAGACACTGAAAATAACAATGGTCGTCCCATTACTAGGCCTCGTCAGGCGGTACGTGGTGGAGAACGTGGTAGAATACTCACGTTTAGGACCACGTCAACCTGGAAGGAGAGCCTGACAGCTATGAATCAAAGGACGAGGTCCAATATAATTCAAATCACAAGCAACGTTCTAAGTCTGTTGCCAGCAACCAAGCACGCCAAGATGACGACCTGTGCAAGCCATATCGTCCAAAATCATTTATGGAAAGGTCCAAATTCTGCGTGCGCATTGCGCTAGCCCCAATGCCTCTTGAATGAAAGCTCCCAAACACCATTGGGAAATATGATGGTCTGCGCGACCCAGATGATCATCTACATGCCTTCGATTAAGCAGGCAGTTCTAAACCATGGCCTGTTCAGGCATGGTGTCACTTGTTCGTCCAAACCTTAATGGGTGCCTCAAGGGTTTGGTACGAAAGTCTGCCGGTGGGAAGTTTGGTCGATTTCGATGACCTGATAAAAAAATTCAAGAATCATTTCTCACACCTCCGGAAACACAAGAAAGACAGGCTCATATTTTGTTATGCACGCGGAATGACAATGAGGCATTGGAAGACTACATCGTGCGTTATAACAATGAAGCCCTCCAATTATGATGCGGAGAAGAACTCACCAGAGCCGCATTCATACACGGAATTCGAAATGATGATCTCATGAGGTGCCTCACAGGAAAGGAGGGTGTATCTGACGCTTGGGATGAGGTCATCGAAGCAGCAAAGGTGTACGCGTCCTCAGAACGCTCCTTTATGCGGACCAAGAACTTCCATCACAATAGCAACAACAATGCAGGTCCGCACAAGAAGGGCAAAGGCAAACAACCTGTCTGGTCATGAATTTCCGGTACTGCGGATGAAGGCAAATATTCTTCCGCACAAGATGCACGACGTTATCTGAATAGCAAGCACTCGCGCGACCAAAAGGTACACCACAAGAAAAATTATGAATGGACTCCATTGTCCAAGACACCGTCTGAGGTTTTGAAAACTGAACAAGTTCAGTTTCATATGCCTAGAGAGCTAAGCCGTGACAGAAGGAACGTTGATACAACAAAGTATTGCGAGTATCACGAAGATTATGGCCATTTGACGGACAACTGCTATAGCCTAAAGATGGAAATTGAAAACGCAATCAAGTTTGGCCAGCTGGCCCATTTAGTCAAAAATATGCGGAAGAAGCAAAGAGATCAACCCGACGGAGGGGAATCCTCCCAGAAAAAGATCCGGAATCTAAACACAGATCATGTACAGCGATCAACCGTCATCAATGTCATATGACTCATAGTACATACCAACAGAAGAGACCATTTAATGTTGTGCATGATAATTCTTGGAAAGAGGCAGATGTTATCATGCCGCGTGTCAAGGGAGGAGCTTCCTCTACGACCCCGGTGATTATAATAGGAGTTATAGGACATTACTGCACTAGGTATATGTTTCTAGATAACGGGAGCAGTACAGACATCATGTACCAGCAATGTTTTAATCAGCTGGACGAGGAAGATAAAGCAAAGCTTATTCCAGTCACGGAACCAATTTCAGGAATCATCCACGAAGTGATCATCCCCATTGGCATGCTTACACTTCCTGTCACCTGGACAGATGGAAGATTTTCAAGAACAGAGGTCTGTGATTTCATGGTTTTACCAGTCAACTCGTCACATGACGTCCTGCTCGGACGAGAACGCCTTGCAAAGTTTAATTGCAATGCATCAACTCCACACCAAATGGTAGGCTTCCCAACGCGAAACGGTGTAGCCTTCATACGCGGAAACAAAAACATCCACACAACTGATGCGCAAAAGCCTGCAAAGATAATGAAGCCAGCCGTCCGCACTGACCCGGAAAAATGGGTTATCAAACATAAATTCCCGGACCAGACGGTTATCATTGGCCCAGTAATCTCCGACACCATTCGCACCCACTTGAAACAACTCTTAATCAAGAACTGGACGTGTTCGCGTTTCAACCCGCATACATGGTGGGTGTTCTGCGTCACATTGCGGAACACAAGCTTAATGTTTATAAATCAGTTGATCCCATCATCCAGAAGAAGCGCAACATGGGGCCGGAGAAAACAAAGGCCATGAATGAACAAGTGCCTGAACGTTTGAACGCGGGCATTCTGCGTAAGACGAGGTGCCAAACTTGGGTAGCTAACCCAATCATGGTAGGGAAGTTAAACGGCAGCTGTCGCATGTGTGTGGATTACAAAGATTTAAACAAAGCATGCCCGAAAGATTGTTACCCATTGCCCGAGATCGATTTGAAGGTGGACTCCCTGGCACCTTTCAAATTCAAATGCTTCCTCGACGCCTACAAGGGCTATCACCAAATACAGATGGCTAAAGAGGATGAGGACAAAACTGCGTTCCGTACCGACACAGGCACCTACTGTTATACAAAAATGTCATTCGGTCTGAAAAACGCAGGCGCTACCTATCAACGATTGATGGACATTGCGTTTATCAAACAAATCGGGGTCAATCACGATGTCTACGTCGATGACTTGGTCATCAAGAGCAGGGAGGAGGATCAAATGCTGGAAGACATTCAATGGTCAACTTCGTACCGCCAGAATGAAGCTCAACCCAAGTAAATGTTCCTTCAGAATGGAGGAAGGAAAATTCGTGGGTGTCATAGTTACAAAGGATGGTTTCCGCGCAAACCCAGAGAAGATACAAGCAATCGAGCGCATGCCATCCTCGTCTTCAGTAAAAGAGGTACAGACATTAATGGGACGCTTGGTAGCTCTGAACCGGTTCCTTTCGAACTATGCTTCCAAGTCGTTCCCGTTCGTTGACACGTTGAAGAATTGCATAAAGAAATCAAACTTCAAATGGACCGCAGAAGCGGAGAAGGCTTTTAAAGAAATGAAGGAATGTTTAGGCAACTTGCCCACTCTCACATCACCATTTCTGGAAGAGCCGTTGACTCTTTACTTATCAGTTACGGATAGAGCCGTCGGAGCAGTCCTCATGGTCGATCGAAAGGGGGTGCAAACCCCAATCTACTATGTCAGTCGAACGTTACTTGATGCGGAAACTCGGTAATCCACAATGGAGAAACTGGTCCTCGCACTAGTACACGCTTCACGGAGACTCTGTAGATACTTCCAAAGTCACCCTATCAACGTTCTAACAGATTTCCGAAACAACGACATCCTGCACAAGCCTGAACATTCAGGACGACTGGCGAAATGGGCTATAGAGTTGGGTGATCACTCGATAACATACAAAACAAGGCCATCCTTCAAGGGACAAATCCTCGCAGATTTCATTACTGAAGTCCCCGCGAAAAAGATAGCCGAATGTCAACAAGAAATCATGCCCAGTCCCGCACCAGACACATCGGAAAAGTGGGAATTGTTCACAGATGGTGCGTGCAATGATGATGGGGCTGGAGCAGGGTTACGCTTGATAACTCCGGATGGCAAAGAGTTTACTTATGCCATCCGCCTTGACTTCCCAACTACTAACAATGAGGCGGAATACGAGGCTCTGCTGGCAGGCTTACGCATCGCTAAAAAAATGGGAGCGCAACACGTCGAAGCACATGTTGACTCCATGTTAGTAGCCAACCACATCGATGGCTCCTATGAAGCAAGGGAACCTTCTACGATCTTGTACTTGGAACATGCCAAGGAACTCATGCGCGGTTTCGCATATTGCAAAGTAAACCACATCAAGCGAAGTCAGAACAAACCAGCAGACGCATTGAGCAAGATGGCCTCAACGGTTTTTGATCATCTAGCCAAAGATGTGCGAGTAAAAGTATTTGACCATCCATCAATGCCTCACAAACAAGTGAACGTTATTCAAACAGGCAAGACATCATGGATAACTTCGATCAAGGCCTACCTCACTCAAGGGTCCTTCTAGAAAAAAGGCCGAAGCTCGCAAGCTCCAAAATAAAGCATTACACTACCAGGTTATCGAGGGAATATTATACCGACTCCGCAGAAGCAACATATCTTATCAAAGACATACATGAAGGATCTTGCAGACTACATGTTGGCCCAAGGATGGTGGTAGCTAAACTGATGAATGCAGGGTATTACTGGCCTGGCATGCACACGGACGCCGTAACAGAGTTGCGCAAATGTGATGCCTGTCAGCGTCATGCGCCAGGAACCCTCAGACCAAAGAATAACTTGATACCAGTTACAGCGGCCTGGCCAATTCAAAAATGGGCCATTGACCTCGTGGGTCCCTTTCCCACGGCTCCCGGCAATGTCAAATACTTGGTAGTGGCAATTGATTATTTCACCAAATGGGTGGAAGCTAAAACCTTAGCCTCAATTGATGGACGAAGCATCAAGAAGTTCATATGGGAGTTTATCATTTGTAGATTTGGTTTGCCCAGACCAACTCTAACAAGAATGGTTAACGTCCATGAATATCAAGCAAATATTCACTTCCGTAGCACACCCGCAAGGGAATGGACAAGTTGAACATGCAAACCGGAGCATAGTCGAAGGCATAAAGGCCAGACTCGGCACAAAACGCACTGGTTGGGTCGACGAGCTCCCCCAGGTACAATGGGCTCACCGCACACTATCCAAGACCAGCAACGGAGAGACACCGTTTAGCCTCACATGCGGGACAGAAGCAGTGATACTCGTGGAGGTCAGATGCCCATCTCCGAGGGTACTGATGACTCATCATCAAGACAACGACACAGAGCTAAAATTGAACCTAGATCTATTGGAGGAACGTCGAAATATGGCCTCCATCAGAGAATCCAATTACAAAAGACAGTTGGAAAAATACTATAATGCAAGGGTGCCTATGCACTGGAACGCCAGGCAAACTCACCCCAAATTGGGAAGGCCCATATAAAATACAAGAAGTATTGGGCAAGGGTGCCTATGCACTAGAACGTTTGGATGGGACACCCATTCCGCGCACCTGGAACGCAGCACAAACTGCACACCTGTTATCTTTGAGCTTTAATTTCTGGTTTGTAATAATGGCTTATGGCCCATTCCTATTTTGATTCAATAAAAGAAAATTTCCATGTTCATTATATTCATAGTTCATTAAATGCAAAAGATCATCACCTGTCAAGATCATTGCATCTCAAGACAACAATAACAAACATACAAAAAAGGATTGCAGTTACAAAATACGCCAACAATAAAAAATAGTTGGCACAAAATCATAACATGTACATCATATGATTATGCTTGCAGATATAAGAAGGGCAAAAAGTTATGATTACTACCTATATGCATCTACATAACTACCAATCTAAGAGGCATGCTCCCACCATTGGCTACTCGACGAAGTTTAAGCTTGGGGGTTTTCGGAACGTCACCAAGCTCTGACAGCCTCTTCATCTTCAAAGGCAACCCATCTGATGTAACTTGTTCATCCAGATCATCACCTTGGTTATTCTCAATCTCCAATAAATGACCACAATAGTCAGCTAGTAGATTAAGGGCGATCGGAGGCATCTCAGCACGGGTGGATGAGCAGATAGTTGCAGCATACCCTGAGCAGCTTCCTTCTCAGGTTCATTGATCTTCAATGTTCTAGATGATAAGGCCATTGGAAGTTGGAGAGAGAGAAGGGGCAGAAAAATTATGTGATGTTAATTTTTGTTAATCACATACTTGCCTTTTATAGGAAACAAAGTACAACACTATAATTACCATTAATGGAAAATACTCGAGTGGTTCTAAAACTGTGACAACAGTCACATCAGTAGCTGACACGCCGCCAAATCAGTCAGCAGACGTCACCAAAGTCTGACACAGGTGCAATTTTCCAAGGCTGACATCATGCAATCATTATACCATGCGCACCAATATCAAAGTTGTGAAACACAAAATAAAGGGAAATCAACAAGCACAAAAAATAGAAATTGTTCTTGTTATTACAATTATCCAATACAAAGAAAGAGAAATGCTGATAATTACTCATAGTCAGTAATATCAAGGTACACATTAGCTTCAATCTCCTCGTTGCCACCCGCGGCCACAGAGGCAGATCCACCTTCTCCACGTGCAACCGCCGCTTGTCTTTCATCTTCTTCCTTCTGTGCCTTCTCTTCCAATTTTGCACCCAGGTGGTCAGACTCTTCAAAGTACGCGCGCAATTCCCCAATGGGGTCATCAGTCTTCAGACATTGATCAACCACATCGAAAACATCAAAAGTGAGAGTTTCAAACTCTTCTTGTGAAGCAGTAACTTCTTCTTCATAAGGCTTCTCATAGTATTCACCATCTTCAAGTTTCAAGCCCGCAGCATGATGGTGAAAGCCCTCATTGAACCCCAACTAAAGCCCATTCTTCATAGACGCTATCCCAATCTTCGCCACCGTATCCCCAAACTTGGGTTCATTCCAAATACGCTTGAAAATCTATCAAATAATCAAGAAACAAGCAAGTCAAGACAGATTACTTGAAAGCAATCAACAACACAAGGCAAACGAGTACTTACCCCCTGAATTCCATGTTGCATCATCCACTTAAGTCGTTCACGCGCAGCATGGGCAGTCTAGGAAGCATCCTTCAATGCGGTCTGTGTTTGCTGCATGCTCACCTCTAGCTGAATGTGCGAAGAATCTAACAATGCCTTCTCCTTGTTCAGCTTATCTTTCTCTTCAACGAGCAAGCCCACTTGAGACTCTAACTCGAAACTCGAGTAGTAGCTGTCAAAAGAACCTCATGCTGTTCATTTAGTTTCATAATGCTCTCTGACAACTTAAACTGCTTAGCATCAAATGCATTTTGCTTCTCCTCGACTTCTCGGGTCATGCGGCCCGGAAGGTAATGATCTGCCATTAGTTAGTTTCAAGGTTGTAGGTTATAGTATCTAGGGTTTAGAATGTTTATTTGAAGGTGGAAGATAGGGTTTATAGATGAGATGGATGGATCCATAGACGTAGCAGGAGCTCTATATAATACGAGAAATTTAGCCCCCACGTCTTCGTTACATAAATCCAATAGAAAATTTATCATAATCATTGAGGATTCCAAAACATATAATAAAAAATCAATAATTAAAGATATAACTATAATTAGTTAAAAAAATAATTAATAATAGATATAAAGGTTAGAATCAAATACACAATGAAAGAAAAATAGGTAGTCGTAGGAAGAGTATCAAATGGGCTACGATTGAACTCATTCAAGTGGCATTGGAACCGTCTTATCGAACCTTACGACGTTAGTTTTTAGGTCTTCGTTTTTGGGTTTTAGCTTGTAGTTTTTAGAACATGCGTTATATCATTGTGTCTTTTGTGTACAATTGTGTCTTTTGTGTAGCATTGTGTCTTTTTCTTATTTTCATCATTGTGTCATTTTTTCAGTTCATTGTGTCTTTTTTTTCTTCCGCATTGTGTTATATTTTTTTGCACTGTGTGATATTTTGTGGCTCTTGTGTCAGATTTCATGATTTATTGTGTTTTTGTATCCTTTTCATTTTTATTACACTGTTTAGAATAACTTGACCCATAGATATAAAACATGTGTAAACTTAAAATGTAATTTTTTATTGAACAAAAAACATATGAAGATATTATTTTTACTACAATTTAACAATCAAGGCTGAAATTTTTATAGTTTGTGTTGTGTCTATAAAGGGGTAAGTTAAAACATTGTGTATTACAGAGTTTGAATAGATATTTTATATAGCAAGTAATAAAATAATTATATTTAAGACTCTTATATTATAGAATTGAATAAACTTTGAGAAAAATGTAATCTAATTAGTTACATGTACAGTCACCAAGATATTTGTATAAAATAAATTTTGATAACTATTTACGTATTATTAACATTAGTTTAGGATCAAATACACAGTGAATAAAATGATAGAAAGTCGTAGAAGGAATATAAAATGGAGTATCATTAGTACAAAAAGAGACCCAAAAGACGCGGTGATTTGGCTTAAAGACGCGATTTTTGACCGCGCCACTTTACTTTAGCTTATTCATCCACTTTACTTTAGCTTATTCGTTAGAAGACGCGGTGATGTGGAACCGCGACTTCAAGTATCGTTTCAGGAAAAAAAATTATGCTCCGACGTCCTGGCTGGAGCCTTTTAATCCGCACCACCGTCGTTCTGATGAGCCTCACCCAGCCCCACCACCAGTGGTTTAAAAATATCAATTGTCATCATATAAAAACTATAGAATGAAAACACCAACATTTATCACGACTATTTTGCTTGTTAAACTCTTAAAAACGAAATCCAAAAATTCAAGTTGCAGAGAATGGAAAGACTAACATAAAACTACGAAATAAATAAACAAATTTAAATTTAATAACCAACTTCAAACTCAAACTTAGTTCATTCAGCAAGTAGCCTCCCCTCCTCTTGTAGCCCAATTCACCAATTAAAAACAAATCTGGCAGCTCAAAGAAGTAAGATGGCCTAGACCTACCATGACTCAATCAAACACTTGCACTTCAAACCTGATCTGTCTCCAACCATAGCTCTCCATGCGCCACCAAACCCCACCTCGCCTTGTCTCCAACCTATGAAAGAGATAGAAAAATTAGTAATTGTTGAGATATGTAGAGAGAGAGAGAGAGTGAGTGAAATTAAACTTGGTTTATAAAACCCTTTGAAGTCCAAAAGTGAGCTGGCAACGTCAACCTTTTTTAAAACCATCGTTCAAAAAAATGGTGTATAAAACCCTTAAGCCGCGGTGTAAACCCTTAAGTCGTGGTGTAAGTTGTTCACCGCGTCTATTCATCACTTAAAATAAATTTTGAACCTTTTTTAACCATATTTATTCAATCTTTTTATCTTAAGACGAGGCTATTTATATAGGACCGCGTCCTAAAAACAATATGAGCGGTCTAATGCTTGAATTTTGAACTCAATCAAGCAAACCTACGATTTTAGAAATCGAACGATGTTATGTTTCATACTTTTACTAGCCGAGTCATTGTTTCTATCCGGGCATTAGACATAATTTTATAGTCAAGTTGTCAAGAAGTCTAGAAATGTCCATTTGAACAAACAAGTGACCAGTGGCGGGTCTAGACAAAAATTTCAGCGGTAACGTTACGTAATTTTTAAAGGTAACATAATACAAAAAAAAAAAAAAAACGCAAAAAACAAAAAAATTACACTACACCGGAAACGTTAAGGGGTAGCGGGCGCTACCCCTCCTAACACACTAGATCCGCCCCTACAAGTGACTTGAGTGATCACTGGTTTCACTGCTATTAATTCACCGTTTCAAGTGTTCGACAATTCTATCAATATGCATATGTTCATTAGTAGGTTCAATTGTACATGGAAATTAACAAAACAATATTCAATAGAGATGGTGGCTATAAATATACATGTATACATATATGTTGTTGACAAAACAAATAAATACAATATCTATATATATATGTATACGTGCAGCGCATGTATTTATGTGTGTATGTGCGTGCGCGCTCATTGGCGGATCTACACCGAGTCCAAGGGGTGTGGGCGCCCCTTTAAATTTTGTTTTAGTATTTATATATACGCGTTTATCCCGTCTGCACCCCATAAAAATTTTCAATCTCACCTCTTGTATTTTTATATATCGAGGAAAAGCAAGGAAACAAATCTTCCTCTTCTCATTTACGAATTGTATTCGATTGTTGCAGGTCCTGTTAAGGTCTTTTGAAGTGGAGGCAATCGATTGGTGTTCCGTTGTTTTCTATTAGAAGATGGAGATAGAAGAGATGAGAAATGGTGGAACTGGTGTCACCGGAGAAATTGTGTACTTTCATATTGAAGAACTTTTATAATATAAAATGTAATAAAATAGGAGAGAAAACTGGGCAACTTGACCTTTCTGGAAAATAAAAGTGAGTTTCTTTTCCCTTTTGTCTTTTCTATCTATATTTTCACTATATTTAATTAATATTTGTTTAATTGTTTGTTTAATAACAAAAACTTATCTTGTTATTTATTTTCATTGTATTTTTATACTTGTTTATGTTTTTATATTTTTTTCATAACTCTGAATTTGTTGAACCTAGTTCCGATCCAAGTTGTTAGAACGTAATTTATGATGTCTTCACATAAAGTTAAATAATGTGTCTATTTTTACTGTCTTATATACTAGACATAGAGTTATAGTTTTATTTGTTTTGTTTGAGTGTGTTGATTGCTTTTATGCGCATGTTAATTTATATTTGTATGCTTTGTTTATAATATCATTAAATGGATAACTATTAATTGGTTTTGTACGGCTCATTTTAACGCAACTTATTTTGTCTCCCATTATTTTAACCTAACCAATAACTGCGAGAGAGTATGGTTTATAGAGGGTTGATCGAACTGTTTGCGAAATTGAGAGTAGAGACTCACGATTCGTTTAAATCGGTACATTACATCATTTTGTTGCAATACTTTATCATTTGGCCTTAATTTTTCTACTTGCGCAGGTCTAATATTTTTTGAGGAATTTCATGGACGGCTCTACGAGTTGACCCGGCCCTCCTTGGGCCACCTGATGGATAAACGACCCAAGAGCTTAGAGATTCCGCACACCATGGAAAAAATTCCTGGGTTGAACAAACAAGTGACTTAAGTGATCACTGGTTTCACTGCTATTAATTCACCATTTCAAGTATTCGACAATTCTATCAATGTGCATACGTACATTCGTAGGTTTAATTTTAAATGGAAATCAATAAAAACAATAACAAAACAATATTCAATAGACTTATAGGTTATAGATATACATGTATACATATATATTGTTGGCAAAAAAAATACATGGGTTTGATAATTCCACAAACAGTTTGATGACGGTGTCTCTTCTTTCTAAAGAACCGGTGGTAAGTGGCCTAGACATTAATGTGGCGCGGACACAACTATGCACCGTTGTTCATTACCCGGGGATGAGGTCATGGCGAAAGGTAGACAGAGTGCCCCCTTATCCAACAAGCGGTGCAGCCGTGTTTGCACATGGACGTTTGCATTGGTTGGTTGATTCTCATTGGTGGTCACTTGAGAATGGAACAAAAGTGGTGTGGTTTGATGTGAAGAAGGAGGAATTTGGGTTACTAGACCCTCCCGAACGAGAAGGAGGCTACTGGATTGACGATCAGTTGGTGGATCTAAACGGTGAAGTCGGGTTTGGTATATTGACAAGCGTATCGAGTTGTGGATATTGAAACAGGAAGAATGGGTGTTGCACTGTCGGTTTGATCTGTATCCGCCACCTTATAATTATAGTGTGGTGGTTTTGGGTTGTTGGAACAAAGACGGGGACATATTATTCAGCTCCAATCGTGGGAAACGGTTGTTTGTTTACACAAGAAAACTGATGTTTTGCGGCAAGTTTATCGGGGTGATCGTTGTGAAGCACATATGTTAATGTACCGAAACAGCTTGTTTTCAATTCGTACAAGTGCTAATTATTCGTATGGGTGAATTGAAGTCGTTCTTCTATCTTTTTGCTAACTAGTAATTACTAATATTTTGGTTCATAATGTGGAATTTTAATGATTTGTGTATCTTCTCGTTTTCAATCAAATACCTTGTATTTGTTCTAAATCTATTAGTTTTGAGTATACTGGTCCAAATTGCCTAATTGATAAATACATATCACCGTTAGTTCAATGTTTTTTTTTAATACATAAATATCAAAGCTAACCGATCATCCACTAGTTAACGATTTATAGGATTCTATGCTCAGTCATGTGTATGTGTATGCTATTTATAAACAAACCTAACCGATCAAACAAGGTGTTCTTTACGTTCCTTTATCAATTTTCTTGTTTTTCATGGATAAATGCCGTTCACAAACAAATAACCGGATTGTACTCGTATTTACGTTTTTCGTTAACAAACATATAACCAGAATGCAAATGTAGATATTTGAAAGAATCACCTAAAATTCTTGATTAAACAAATATTAAACATGAAAATAAACTTGTACGTTTAAGTACTTTATATCTAATCTCTATAACCTTTTATATATTTTATGTGTAGGAAATAGGGTTCACAATTTTATTAAAATAATAATAAAATGTAATAATAACGAGACTCTCGTTATTCGTAGGAAATATACAAGTACAATACTGATTACAAAACTAAATAAATAAAAATAAGATACAAACGAAATGTACCGAATCTTGATTCAAGCAATTTCAACCGCATCATCTTCTACTAATCATCTCTGCAAGAATAAACAAACTAATTGTTGACGATTTTGGTTGAGGATCGTGTTTGACACGGGGCCCTTAAAACAGATTCCGCGCCTCCTCTCAGACGGTCTGTCTCCCAGGGTACAACAACCGGAACAGTAGTCGTACTGCCGGAGATGGTCATGAGCCCGATATTACACCATGTAACTTGTGTTCGTAAAATTAGGAAAAAGGAAAGTTGTATTTCAACTTGAGAGTACTCCTCTCAATTAGTAGATACTGTTTCTAGTGAAAATTAGAGATTAGGTCATCTCATCTCTACCAAAATATGAGCCAAGACCTCATATTTATATTCACATTATGTTGAAACATATTTACCATTAATATCGCAATTAATCCTGTAATAAACGATATTAATTCGTAATAAATGGATTAAAGTCGCTTTAAGTGGTCAAACTGAAAACTTACGTTTGTTTATGACACGAGTTGAAACAGTCTTTTCTAACACCCAAGACTGTGTAGGAACTGACGCACCAGCCGCGTTCGTATGCTGTGCGCAGAACATGATGACGCGCGCTGACCAGGGCGCTTGGCACTACCTGTTCATGCGCGCACTATAGTTCCTGCGCACACTGACTCGTATCATATGGACCCGCCACACCACGCGTTTGGAACCTAATGCGCAGACCAGGGCGCTGCCTGGTCATGCGCCTGCTTCAGACCCGAGCGCATTCGCCTGATGTACTACGTAGACACGCACCTTTGAACCATCCCGCGGCGGTCCTGAACCTCATCTGGTCATGCGCGCTTGCGGGTAGCGCACAACGTCAACTTCCCGCCATGTATCAGGCCTTGCGCACAAGGTCAAAAATACAAAGCGGCTCTCAAGCGGCTCGCGGCGATGCGAGTGTGCGAAGTGCAAAGTGCGCCATCAAAGCGCCACATTGCGCCATCGCCCCACGCCACGCGCCCGCGCGCCGCGTGTGCGAGTGCGAGTGCGAGTTAAGGGTGCTTCGCACCCTTTAGTGTCCCCACTAGTGTTGGGCTTCAAGCTAAACAATATCCAAGGAGTGCTCCTCCTTATAAACCACTTCAAGTTTTGTCATCCCACCAATGTGGGACAAAACTTCATCCATTTTCCTCATCTTTGGTTGTTCCAACCTACAACTTTCAAGCTTCGATATCTCATTCATCTTAGCTCTATTTTGGACATGGTTTGGTTCATTGTGATACTCTCACAATATAGTACACAAACCCGAAAATAATTATTTATATAACACATACATAAATATATTTATTTAAGTCCAAAATTAGTGAAAACTCATTTTCACTACCATTTTTCCAACAATCCCCCACATGAATGGAGATCGAAAAACCACACAAATTACCGATGTAACCTCGACGGTTGAGTCTTGCATAGGATAGGTAGGTGTAACCCTTTGAACCTTCCCTTGTGAAGCATACTTAGCTTACTAGCTTTCAGTAGAACTTGATGTCTTTGAACTGACGGCTGTTTGTGTAAACGACAATATACGTTCACACAAGACTCCCCCTAGCCTGGCCATCCCCTCATTATCGTGTCCAATAATGGTCATGGAACACTTTCCTGGTTCTGCGGGAGCTCTAGAAATTGTGCCCACAATTTCATTCGAAGCGACCACACTTCTCTCCAACATAGGTGATTTTAAATCATTAAAAGCATTATGGTGTACAATGATCCACACTAATCATTAAACCATATGTTATGCTTAACCTCTCAACAATGTCACTGGATTTATAGGAATGGACTAGGACGTATTTAAACACCCTTTTGTAGTTTAGGGGGATATGTATATAACCATATATACTAGCTTATATATAAAACATATATCTTAGCTATGCCCCCACAGTGACCACCCTTCGGCTCATGATTAAGTTTGCCTATTGAACCTAGATCTTGGGATCTCCAGTCAACTAGGTTAGTTTTCCCTCATGTCCCTTTTTCCATGGGCTTTAGTCTCATTCCATACAACTTCATCTCTTATCAACCATCAGGTTGTTGGATCCATTTGCAACTGAGATAAGTTGTTATAACGTGTTCTTGACTCGCTGGTCAATTTAGCCATTTTGTCAATTCGTAAGGCTTATACCATGTGACCTAAACATAGATCTGGTTATTGTAGCAGGATAGGTAGGTGTTACCCTTTGAACCTTCCTTTTTGTCTTTAGAATGACATGAAATTCAATTCATGGCTAAACACGTTTCTATGCCTTTGGTGATGTGATTCAAAGTTAGCTAGACTTTGAATCTTACCAATTGGCATTTGAGTCCAATCAACTCGATTGACTCACTCCATTTTCAAATGCAAGCCACCCCCACATTTAAGTGTTATTGGATAACATCCAATGGGGTGATGAAAGGTTATCCTTTTGTACGAAGTTGAGAAAACTTCTCAAATACCATTTTCACATACCATACGGGTTGTTTTCTTAAATGGCTCTTCCCCCCACATTGCTTGCACTTTGAGCATTATGAGTACTCCTCATATGAAACCGGATAGTATCATTAATCCATGAACTATGTAATCGGTTTGCGAGTTATCCTTGAAATTATATTTATAGTTTTGATTATACAAATCCATAATTATTATGTCATCACATAAAGTTAACAAGTATTAGTCTAGCATGCTTTAGACTCCAATACTCTAGCATGTGAACAGAAGATGCATCATTCTGATTCTTCACAGCCTAAAGAGACAACGCACTATCTCTTTCCAAAATCACGTTTGGTTAGACACAATTATTAGAATTTGTTTTACCATTCCAAACCATCGAGTTTAGGAATGTCTCACAACCATAGTTTAATTTCATCCATTAGGATCAAAACCTCATTTGCCTTAATCTCCAAGGCTTCACCATTGACTCTTAAGAACTTAAACATAAGTCTTAATATAAGTCACTTTGATGAATATGTTCATCTTTTAACAAGATGAACAATACTAGTATAAATCACCACTAAAGTCTTGAGATAAAGTCAATTGGATTGACACTCAATGACATAGCATCCACATATGCGCCTCACGTGATATATACATTTCCATGTTGTTTTGTTAAAACCATATATTGGGGAGGTCTTCAAAACTAAGGATAAATCCTCCATATAGGTCAAACAAAATTGATGGTTGTAGAAACATCTACACATCCATCACTATTGTAAATGTCTACAATAAATTTAGCCAAATTTATTAAAGAATTCACAATATTAACTATATTTCTTTCATATGTTGTATTCATTGAAAATTCACATTTGTGTATTTTCATGTTGATGCTCTCAACATTTAAATGACATATCTTGTTTTCATGTATTTAATCTCAATATACTTAACATGTTCGTCATGATTCGCTCATCATGTTGTACGTTAGATGTTTTGACATGTGACTTATTTGCATAAGTCATGATCACAACCCGCTCATTGTGTTCTTGCAAGACAACACCTTGCACAAACCCGTTAAAAAATAATCCTTATTAAATTTGTTGAAAGTAAATCGTCGAAAGAAAAAAAATTCCACATTATTTTCCTTTTATATATATATATCGTTTATTGTATTTTAAAACTTGAATATTAAAAAAAAAATAAACGATAATCCAAAAATATATAATACATAACACATGTATTTTAACGAATTCATAAGGATATATACATCAAATCTCAAAGTGTTATTCTCTTCAACACTTTATGTGTGACGAAATAATCGCACTTATATCGTCTTGTGACATGTTTTGAGGTACTCCCTCCAAAAAAAAATTGTCGTATAACAACAAAGTTGTTTATAATTAACTACTCACAAGTAGTCGAACAAGTAAATGTCAAAACAACATCGGGTTGTTTTCCTTAAATAGTCTCTCAAGACTATTATGTGGTTCAAGACATGATACTTTTCAGTTGAGTATCGAACCAATTGCAAAATCATGTTTTATTTCGTTCAAAACATTTCTCGTTTTGCAACTGTTTTAAAATTAAACTATATGTTTAAGCTTTGATTACAAATCAAGGTCATAAACTTGAAATAGTTTATATATTTAAACCGTATCTAACTCGCTCGTTAGAAAGTGTACGTGTACCAAATATTAAAAATATTCGGTTTCGATAACTAACCATTTCTAACATGCTTGTTAGAATACAAAACGATAACACTCACATCGTTATATGGCCGTTTAAAATTTATTGGCTCATATATAAATATAATAAGCCGTTTCTAACACGTTCGTTAGAAAATTAAACGTCTCCTTGTTCGTTTTTTACAAAGGCATCAATTTCTAACATGCTCGTTAGAAAAAAAAAAAAAATAAAGTTTAGATAACTTATGATTTTGTAAATAACCATTTCTAATACGCTCATTAGATATGTTTTGACACGTTATTCTTTCAACGCCGTCCGTTTTCTAACATGCTCGTTCGAACTACATGTTTCAAACTTGTTGTTTACATAGGAAATTTCTAATACGCCCATTAGAAATCTAAATGTTTTCAACATTTTGAAACCACTAATATTTTGCTAAAATAGTTACTTTCTAACACGCTCGTTAGAAAATACGCATGTTTTAAAACCTTATTATCTTTAAAAAAAAAATAATATTTCCAACTCGCTCGTTAGAAAATATAAAGGTCATAAAACTTATTATTTTAGAATAATAGTATTTCTAAGACGCTCGTTAGAAATATAAATGTTTGAAACTTGTTATTGTACAAAATAATAATCATTTCTAACACGCTCGTTAGAAGTAAATGTGTTTCAATACATTCGATATAGAAACACTATTCTATTTCTCCAAATAATGATCTTTAACAAGCTCGTTAGCTTGTTAGATCGAAAAACGTACACCAACGTTTCTATAGGAGTTTCCAAAATATTTTCTAATACGCTCATTAGAAAATTATTTTACTAAAATTAATCTCCAACACGCTCGTTAGAAATAACTTCTAGCAAATACTTTACATGGTTTACAAAATTATTTTTCTAATACGCTCATTAGAAAAAAAAATAGTATTTAAAAGCATTATAAATACAATATACTATCGGTTTCAACAAAAACGCGACAAAACCCTGAACAGAAAAGCAAGAATCAAAATATCGTTTTGTAAACACGGTATTTCGGTTTAATGATT
>JAUTDX010002435.1:0-67331 GCA_030844895.1 Ambrosia x helenae | reverse complement strand
ACCCAAACAAAGTGGGAGAAGTTATCTATAAGGACCATGTAATATTTATAACGGTTTTTGCTAGGTATGGGAGATTCCATAATATCACAATGAATAATATCAAATGGGCAAAAGTATAAAGAATTGGAAGCATAAAATGGTAAACGTTTTACTATTAGAAAATATGACATGATTGCAAAACTTAGACTTATGGTCTTTATTACATGAAAAAAGAAAAATTACGACTAAGAACTTCTAAAACTTGAGAGCCAGGATGTCCAAGGCGGTCATGCCAGGGAAGAGAGACAGTGGTGAGATAGCAAGCTTGAGGCGGAAGTTGCGGTGGTTGTAACTGGATACAGTCTCCGGTGCTATTGTGGCGCGAAAGAATCTTTCCATTGTGGAGGTCCTTCAAAGAAAAACCATACGGATCAAATTCTATAGAGACCCAGTTATCACGGGTAAAACGTCTAACAGAGATAAGGTTTTTAATGATGTGAGGGCTATAAAGTAGGTTAGGCAAAATGTAGGTTTCGGTTGGTAAAGGTATAAAAGCCAGTACCGGATTTAACAATAGGAACACATTGGCCATTACCTACCAAAATTTGATGATACATTAGATGATGAGGGAATTTGAATCATACCTTGTTCCTGTGTGACGTGAGCCTCGGCTCCAGTGTCCATGTATTTGTTGGATCCTGAGGATTAACCTGTAAAGCAGAGAGAGCCGCACTAAATCAGAAGGGCACAGTGCATTATACCCGTAGTAGGGAGCTGACGGCTGAGTCGGGACGTATCCAGTGAACTGAGCCTGTCCTGAGGCGGTCTGTTGGCTGCTGTTGTGAGGCGGGGCAGCTGCGAAGGGACTGAAGTGCTGACCGGTGGTGTTAGCTGCTGCAGGAGGCCAGGCGGGTTGTGAAGGATAAGGGCATGGCGGAGGAGTCCACCATGCCCAATTAGGGAAACTTTGCATCTGCTGGACCCAGCCTGAGTACCCCTGACCACGACCTGACCCGCGTCCCCGGTTACCTTTGCTGAACCGCTGACCCTGACCCTGACCACGTCCCCTTCCCCTGCCTCTAACCCATTATTAGGCGGGTAAGAATTAGGGTTTGGGTTCGGGTAAGAGTTAGGGTTAGGGTTAGAGTGTTGCGAAGGCTGAGAGAAGAATTGGGTTGCGATTGGTGTTGGGTCAGCAGGACAGAGGATGTAGATGATTTGCGAGCCTCCATTCGAATAATCTTCGTCTTTCAACATGGTGCGAGCGGTGTCCCAATCGGCTTTGTTCTGATGGATGAGAGATGCGTTGTGTCGTACTCCTGCGGAAGGCCACGAACAAGTTGTAAGACCAGCCGAGATTCTGTCACAGTGATCGACATCCTCCAATTGATTTGCCAAATCACTAAGCCGCTCGCAATAATCTTCAAGCGATGAACAGGCAGCCAGGTGAGATTGCAAAATTGTGTTTCTAGTGCAGCAGCCCGAGCGTTTTTGTTACTGAGATAAAGTTTTTCCAGCTTCTCCCACGCAGCCCTGGCTGAGAAACGTGCGCCATGAGTCGTGGAAGATGGCTGTCAGAAACAGTAGCTATAATCCATTGCCAGAACTAAAGCGTCGAGCTCGAACCAGAGGGGGTATTCAGCATCGGATTCAGCCGGAGGTGGAGAGCCGTCGATGTGATTGAGAACCTTGTATGCGATTGCGTTGGAGACGAAACAGCTTGACCCACGCGGTATAGGTTACTTTGGTGCCATCCAAGGTGCGGACTTTCGAGTTGATGTTGGTTACTGAATACGCGGGATGGAGGGCTAAGGGTTTGGCCGAAGCCGATGATTCAGGTGCAGCTGGGTCTTTAGTCATCGTAAATTAGCAGCAGGAACAGGGCTGCAGATTGCTGGTCGTAATCAGCAAGAAAAGAAAAAAGAAGAGCTGATCGGAAAAAAGAAGATCCGATCGAAAATATTGTAGGGTTTTTGAGCCGTAGCTCTGATACCATAAAAGTGTTTATGGATCTAATAATTTCATTGATCAATAATAAGAATACATGACCCCTTATATAGGAGAGATAATACAAAGATAACTATGGAAACTATCTCTATCAATAATAACAAACTATACAATCTTTATCAAATACAATATTATCTCTAAAGTAGTTATTATCTCTAAGAAGCGTACATTATGTAAAAAACTAATCTCCAAATAGAAGTTATTGGATTTGTGTCACAATATAATCATATAAGAGTGTAAATGGTTGAACCAATAAAGAATATAAGTCGCACAGATTCTTACTATCTAATCATCCATGGATAACGAAACAGGGTCATAACCTTAAGTGAAATATAAAACATTTACCTGGGAAATTTATTGGTGTTCATTGCCCTTTTTGGATGAATGCATAGATGGTTTACACGATTCCCTTTGAGCCATATCATACAATAATCAACCGCTGGAGTATACAATTCAAATATTTGGAGCATATCCCATTACCACATCCGAGACACCTTAAGACTTTAGTGAACATAAATGGTTTTAGAGGTAATGTGGTAAATGATAAATAAAAAATTAGAAAAAGAAAAATGAAACAAAACTTTAGCTAGGAAATCTAAAAAATGAAAGGAATTAGTCACATTGTGCTTGAACTTGGTGTGTTAAGATCCTTGTCCTTCTGGGTCTTATTTGGGGAATATATATAGGAAACTTGGCCTGTTAATAAGTCAATCATTTGAAATTAAAAATTGTAAGCAAGCAAAACACCAAAAAAATATTTCATTCAAATATATAGAAAGAATGCCAAATAAAAAGATAAAGATGATGAATTATTAACGACCCATATGAAGCTGTTAATTACTAACTAGAAAAAAATGTTGACGTTCTTGTGTGAATACACAAACTATAGAGAATATATCAACAAAATGCAATCCCTAAACCACTGTAAAGCATGATAAACTATTTTATACCATACCATTAAAGCCTTAGGCTAAAGTCCAATATATGGATAAACAACAAGCTTGAAACTAAAAACAGCTTAAATGTATTCATAGGTTACCTAAATATTAGTTCCAACAGAGACTAGTTGAATAGTATGAAATTCATGATACGGAATACATAATTTATATATGAAAACATCCCAAAGTACATCAAAGCGACAACTGCAAAAGGTACAGACAATGGCGAAGCATAATAGGTGGAAATTAGCAATTTTTGTAGTTACTTTTTATATGAATTATTTCAACCCCTACCGATAGGAAAAATTTAGGTCTCTTGATTTTCAACCAGCACCACTGTCTTTTCAAGCTTCACCGCTGGTACATAATACCATAAAACGTAACACATGTGATACCACAAGCAGTTAGATCTACAAAAAAGTATAAAACTAACACTAAGCGTGTGATTATTGCAAGTTAAAAAAAACATAGCTTTAGTAATCAAACCAATAGAACCTACCTCAGTCATTTACCAAATGTCACACACATTGAAAACTGGGCACATTAAATAAATCATCAATACCACACAAATGTCAGGAATTATAGTTCTAACTATTAAACAACTGTAGTATGTAGGTCCATCTATGGTCTTCTAAAGAAGATATTAAATTAAAGAAAAAATAAAAATCAAACACCTTGTTGATAAAAGAATCGACTGCTAGGAGTTAAAGATTGAATATAGTTGACATAAACTTCTTTTCATTTTGGGGTTGGATACGCAAAGGAGGAACACGAGATTTCTTGGGAGGAAACCAATTTCGGTTAGAGTGGAAAATATATTTAATTTGGGGTAAATAGGTCGATTAGGGGGGGAGAGTTAAATGTTTTGGGGGATTAGGAGGGAATTATTAGATTTGACTTTTTTCATTTAGGAAAAGTGGCGGGAATCTTATTGAGTATTACAAGAATTGTTAGGACTAAGTTTCAGTCTCTAATATAATTCATGGACATGGCATAATATGCATTGAGTATTGGAGACTGAATATCAATCCCAAATTATTTTAGCTAAAAAACTTTTAGGAGACTTAATTTTAGTTTCAAATAAGTTAACACACAAGATGTTTAGACTAGTTTACAGTCTTTGATATTTCCATTAAAATTCTGGAAGTTAAGCCAACTATTTGGATACTAAAATTTAGTTGTTGATCCTTTTATATATAAAATGTGTTCAAGACTGAATATTAAGGACTGAATATCAGTCACTAATTTAATCCTTTTTCTAGAATATTAAGGACTGAATTTCAGTCTCTAATATGTTCATTCCATATTAAAGACTGAAGATAAGTCGTCAAAACATTAATATTATTTTTCATAATGGAGAAAACATATTTGGGACTGAAATTTAGTCACAGAAAAAGTTTCATCTAAAACTTATATTACCCATGCATATTCATGACTAAAATTTAGTCTCAAATAAGTTGGAAAAGTATTAGCGACTGATTATCAGTGACTAACATAGGCCGTATAAAAATCAGTCCCTAATATTACTAGTAACTGATAAATCAGTCCTAGATAGTATATATTTGAGACTGATATATCAGTCTTTGATAGTTTAGTCTCTGATGATCACTTTTTTTGTAGTGGAAGCAACCCGCGCAGCAATATAAACGAAGAAAGTATGTTGCATAGAATAACGAGTCCGATGAGGAAATGGAACAAGCACCTGAGGCGCCAAGGTTAGACCCGGCTAATAAGCCGGAATGGAAGAGGGTTCTCTGAATGAGAAACCAAGGGAATGGCAACCGACATTGTTCCATGACCAAATTAAGGGGTTGTCAGATCGGGCTGGGGCATTCATTTGTGAAAGAGAGGTGCGCGAAAGAGACTTTGGACCGTTCGGGGTGTTTGATAGATTCAAGGCGTTAGGTTGGGAAGCGGCGCTCCATTGTTATGACCAGGAAGATAAGTCTTTGTTTTTGGATGAAATTGAAGAATGGATGGCGACATTGAGATGTCCTAGGTACGATTTCTCAATCCAAGATGAAATTAATTGGTGAAGTGAATGGGGTGGAAGTGGAGATGTCCTATGAGACATTGCGCCGGTTGGCCAAGTATGATAGTCTACCGGCAAAGGAGTACAAAAACCCGAGCATTAATGATTTGTTGATTAGTCCAGAAAAGCATCCACGGTGGATGGAGATGTTGGATGCATTATTTCTGCCGGGGTACTTATCATGGGACATTGTACCGAAAGAATTTGAGGATTGAGCCGAAACTTCTGTTGACGTTTATTATTGTGAATGTGTTACCGAGACGGGCTGATAAGGAGCAAGTGCGTTTCCCCGAGGTTCCTATCTTATACTCCTTGATGCATGGTGGCCCGAAATTTTCCATTCGGTATTTGATTCTGAATCATGTCTGGATGTGTAGAAATTCGGTGGATAGGTCAATTATCCCATATTGTAGAATGATCACAGGTTTGTTGAAGCAGCAGGGTGCTATAACTGAAGAGGATGTGGGAAGAAAAAGAAAGAAATTCAAGCCTTTTGAGCTATCAACAATGGGGTCCGGTTGGGTTTATTCTCAGTCTGAGAGATATCATAAGCTTAAAAGTGGGGGTCAGAGATGGAGAGTGCTAAAAAGGGATGCGAGGGCACTTTTGCCCGGTGAGGTGGATGAAGTTGAGAGTGGGGGTGAACAGCCACCGAGTGACGATGAGGACTATGAAGAGAATCCGACTGGAGGACACTTGGATATAGGCCAGGGGAGTTCTAGTGGGACACATGGTGGAGGTTTTTTATGACTTTACCGAGAGGGCTTATGCTGAGGGTTGGGCCTTTGGGGGGACGATGCAACAGATAATCGAAAATCAACGTCCCCCAGCTTCGGTATTTGACACGTGGTCGGGGTCGGAGCGCACACTGTTTGATCATTAGACGATGATGAGTGCCAGCATGGAGAGAACGATGAAGCAGGGCTTTGATCGTCAGGAGATGTGGAACAGGGCACATGCTTATTCTCAACAGGTGGAGATCAATCATAGATATATTGATGATCAAAATAGGCGAATGAACGATGATTGGCATGCGGGAAGACCCGTAGTTGCAAATCCACAACCGGTGGATTACGGGTCTCTACCGCCTTATGATGGAAGCATCTCATATCCGACCCCACCATTTCATCACTCTCAATGGGTTGACCCGCAACAGCAAACAACAACAAGCCTCGGATCAAGGCGGAAGCGGTGATGGAGCGTTCGGTTTTGGCGAATGGAATGATTTGTTCACTTCGGTGTTCGGGCCGCCTCAGCCTCGCTACTATGACCAGGTCGTGCTCTTTGTACATAGCTTTGTATTTTGTTTGTCTTTTTGTTTTGCTTTTGGTGATCGGGTGGTTGGGTGGTGTATGAATTGATGATGATTTGTGATGATTAATTTGGGTTGTGATGGTAGGTGGTGTTTTGTTAAAAAATTTAAAATCTAAAAAAAAAATATAAAATGAAAAGACCAAAAAGAAAGTTGTGGTGTGAGTCATGAAGCATTGGTTTCATGTTTTTAAAGTGAAAGCGATCTTTTCCTCCAAAACCATACATTGGGGACAATGTATCCCAAGTGTGGGGATGGGGGAAATTTTTTAGGTTCTAAATTTTTTTGTAATCAAGCGTAAACATTGTGAAAATTGGAACGCCTTGAGTTAACCCCAATAGACACACCGGCAGCCCTTAACACCCGTTTTTTATTCTTGGTGAGAGTTGAAGCCACACTTGTATATAAATAAGACCTTTCTTTGTGAGAGTGGCAATGGGTGGGGGTGCACTAGAACTTGTGCTTGAATGCAATTTGAGTCTTTAGTTGGACATGAGTGTGAAAAGGATAAGGGCATTAGGTGGCCTCGTCTAGTTGAGTGTGAGTGTGGGTTTTTGGGGGTTGGACCTCATACAATACATATATGAGCATGGTAGCGAGAGGGGCGGGGGTTTGGACATTTAGTTGCCCACTGTTGTGCCTAAAGCCTATCATTTGATAACCCTTAAACTAGCTTCCTAAACTATGCCCAACTTGACCCGGTCTTTTGTGTTTTAGTTTATTTTTGTGTTAGTAGTGTTATGGGAGTGTGTCGTTTTGATGTGTAGTTGCGTGCGTTTCGTATGTTTATGTAATTTGCTTGGTTCAAAAAAGAAAAAGAAAAAAAATGAGAAAAGAAAAAAAAAAGAAGAAAAAAAAGAGAATGTTATGTTGTATATAGCGTTTTTAGTTCGTGTTCGTGTGTGTTTGTGTTCGTTGTGTAATAAAAGACTGGGTAAAGTTTGCGCTACTCATACATATCCCATTTCCTACCTTTACACTTAGCCAAGTTACAACCTTTAAAGTCCCTTTGATTTGCATTCATGTTTAGCACTAGTAAGAGGAAGATTGATTTAGGTACAAGCCCATGGTT
Organism: Ambrosia x helenae; assembly: GCA_030844895.1. Classification (NCBI taxonomy): domain Eukaryota; kingdom Viridiplantae; phylum Streptophyta; class Magnoliopsida; order Asterales; family Asteraceae; genus Ambrosia; species Ambrosia x helenae. The sequence continues at coordinate 59,991 of JAUTDX010002435.1, read as the reverse complement.
GTGTAACCACCCGTTTGCCTTTTGTGTGTCTAGTTCATCTATACTAGAGCTTACTTGTAGCCGAGAGGAGAGACATTGTGAGGGGTGTGTCGATTTGGGTGTTGAGGATAGGTTATTACAAGGATTGCATGTTGATGTTTGATTCTAAATTGGTCGCTTGTGTGTGAAATTGATTTTAGTGGATTGCTTGGGACAAGCAATGGTTAAGTGTGGGGATGTGACGGGTGGTTCAAGGAACAACCCTTTATATCATTAAAACGCCTAGTTTATCCACATTTGATCATGTTATTGCTTGGAATTGGGTGACTACGAGTGCTTTGGTTGTAGGTGCATTAAGGAGCTAAAAACGAAGAAATACGGGCTTTGGAACGGACCGGAACGGATCGGGACAAGGAAGAATTGATTGAAGAAAAAAATAAAATTTTAAAGGTCTCCACCGTACCTTACGGTAGCCACCGTAAGGTACGGTGGCTTCTGGGCTCAAATCTTCACCGTACGGCAGGCTCTATTGGCCGTTATCTTCTCTTTCCACCGTACCTTATGGTGGCCACCGTAAGGTACGGTGGCCCCTGCACCTAAATTCGTAACTCCCATTTATATGGACGGTTTTAGTGGGTCTTTTCACATACTTTCACTTGGGAACGTTTCTAAAGACTATTGGGGGCGATTTTGGCTAGGTTTGATCATTGGAGAACAATTCTAAACATTCGGTTTATGTTTTTGATGCTTATGAACATTTCTTTGATTGTGATGATGATTCACCAAACCATGCTTGGCTAGAACTCTTGGTGATCATTCCTTGGTGAAGTTTTTCTTGAACTCTTATGTATGTTCCTATGAATTTCTAGAATGATAATCTAGTATGTTTGCTTGATTATTGTGGTGTTTGAATAATTGTTTGTAGTTGTTAATTACTTTACCAATATTTAGTCTTAATCGTACGTTCTTGGTGTTGCTAACAATCGAGATACTGCGGGTAGGATTTGGGTTGGTTAATTGATTAATTGGTCATCGGGAAACAACCTCGCATTAATATAATCCGAGTACTTTGTTCCCTTTTATCACAACAATTGTTTATGCACGAGTTATGTCTATGTAACTCTTTCTAGTTGGAACTTTTGCATAAGTGTTTAGGGAAAACGGATCCTGGAATGGTCATTGCTTTTATAATCTTAAGAAACAAACTCATTTTGATAAAGTAATTAGTTTATAACTTAGTTTAAATCTAAAACAATCAACAACTCTTGATCTTTATTTTTATTTAGTAGATTAATTTTAGTTAATTCGCAAAATTGTTAGTTTACACACATTCCACAAACTCCCTGTGTTCGATACCTTCTTGCCACTATTCGCTAGTTGTAATTGGGAAATTTTACGTGTACCACGACAAGCACGTCACCCTGTACCCGCCATAAAAGTATATCTATTCCCACTCATATTATATTCCTGCAAGTTTGCCTCATCAATGAAAAGATTGAAATCATCAGTGAAAAGATTGATATCAGTAGTTGATCCTTCATTGGTATAAACATAGCCTTTCGCTATGAAATGATAAGCAATGGCAAATAATCAGTAATTGTTCAAATATGGGAATTACAACCAACAAAACTCCTAACATATCAAATTATGCTATTAGCAGTTAATTGTATCCAAAAACAGTAAAACTTTTCATAAATAGAAGCTTTAAAACTTATTACAAAAGTTACATAGGTAACTCAAATAATGAAATAATGAATTGAGTGTAACGGGTTAACAAATAAACTAAGTTAGTTAAGAAAAGTAAAAATAATAATATTAGTTAAGGGTTCTGACAAGTTGGTCTAGTGGTTAATCACTTGGATTCTCTTCTTGAGGTCCAACGTTCAACTCCCACTAGCATCACTTTTAAGGACATTATGGCAGTGAAGTTTAGAACTAGTCCTTGTTGGAGGTCGCCACTTCGAAACCGAGTTGAGCCGGGTTTACCCCGTAACTGGTGGCTTTCTAGTTCGGGTATGCATCCAACTCTGACCGTTATAGAGGAGGTGATGCATTTGCTCAATTTATGGCATCCTAGGATGCTTATCCAGTGATTTAGTTGGCTGTTCAAAAAGAAATAAAATTAATTAAGGGAAAGTGAATAAGGGAATATAACACTTTTAACTTGTATGTGAAACTCATCAAAACTACGTTGTTTGATTAAACCAATCAAAAGTTAATCTAAATGTAATTAGTTTTAGATATTCATGTCCATTAATCTAGTGGTTGTTGGGGATGAAACTTTGTCTATATCCTGACCAATATTCTGAATATTATTTCATGCTAACAAGTTTGGGATTGGTTCGATATCCTGGACATATATCCGAACTTAATTTATATGTTTTGTAAATTATTTCCTTTGTAGCGTAATCAATTATAGATTGCAGGTGAGAAGACCAAGTCTAACCAAATAAAGTGAAAGTTGGTTGATGCATGTTATGATCTCTAACGACTGTGGAGAATGTGTTTGAAGAGCATTGACTATAAAGACTTAGTCAAAGATATTCCGGAAATATTGGGATGTTAGTTACTTGTTTTACTATAAATGGGGCTTGGTGGTTGATCAATAAGACACACGATCACTTTCTTAGCTGTTGCACTGCTGATACTTGCAAACACTCTCACTTATACCAATACATCTTATCAATATGTGTATCACTTAGCACGATCAACACCAAGTTCTTGACTTGTACTTACATTTCTTTTAATAAATCAAACAAGGCAGGTGCGTTTAGTCTTCTCCCGAGGTTTTATGCCGGCGATGTAGATTTATCAATGGTTTTTCTCGTACACCTCGTGTTAATCTTTTATTTAGCTAATGCATTTTGTATTTGCATATCCCAATTGATATCCTGAATTTGTCTGTCATTTTATCTTGATATTCTGGTTATATATTTGCATATTTCTACACTAGTTTTATTTATATCCTCATCATATTGTTTTATCTTCTGTGTTCTTAGTTACGAGCAATCAGTTTTACTAACGTCTCGGGTAATATTTTTACAAAAAATTTACAAAATAACCTAAGCACACTATCTCACATTCAAATTTGGAATACAAATTTGTCTAATAATTTTTTACCAAAACAATTTGGCGCCCACTATGGGGCAAGTGGTGCTATTCCTATCCAAATCTTTGTTAAAATTTTTGTTCAGTCTTTTCATATCAAAACTATTCTCATAAATGTCTTTTCACTCAAAATCAGTGTCTACCTCTATGCTTTCCTCAACCTCTGGTCCCAACTTGCCTCTTCCTCCAGCATTCCCTGGAGGAATGAAGAATCTAAGAGTTGGAATATCAATACTTCTCAGAATATCCCTAGTTTCAGGATATAAAGCACACCTCATGTTCTCATTTCCAATAGCGAACTTCTTTCCATGTTCACTGTGGTAAAAGAACAGATGAAAAGGCAACAAAGAACAAATCCGATATTAATTAAGGAGATCCATAGTATATAATCACTCCATTACAGCCCAAGATGTTGAACTTTAATTCTACAGAATCCTTGGAGTATCACCAAGGAGATTTCATCCCATGCAATCTTAGAATACTGCAACTGACCCTACTCAAGCCATAAGAGTTGCTGCTACCAGAGATTCGGGATTCGTTCCAGGATCATCCCGAGATCAACATTTGAGTAACACTATAAAAAACGTTATTATTAACACTAACAATATTGAACCCATGCAGGACATTGGGATAAGCCCACAAATGCCGAAATCCCCAAGAGGTTCCAAACTCCAAACATGAAGCTCTATGATGGATCCATGGACCCTGAAGAACGTGTAGCCCAATATAGGGAGATGATGAAGATCAACCCCATCCTGACGCATCTGAAGGAGGCATGCCTATGCAATGAATTTGGGTCAACACTAAATGGACCTGCTTTGTCATAAGTACTTATAACAATCTTTAGTTCTTTTATTTGTAGATGGAATCACAGATGAGTGTTTTCCATACGATACGAGATACTGAGACAAAGAAGTTGAGATGACTGTCTGACTTAGGATTCATCGCTTTTTGGACATCGGATTCTCGAGTGAGTAGTAAGTCTTGGGGTTCATAATGTTAATTCATAATTGTTAAAAAAAAGCCCAAGACCAAATAAGGCTTGTAACAATTTTATAAAGTCTAAGACTGATTTTTTAATGGTGTGTTAGATGCATGTTGTAGTTGCCAAAACTTAATGTTTCGTTAGATGGATTTGCTCCTTACCTTCTGTGACACGTGAAAATCCTTGCAGCTTTTCATTAGAATTTGAAATTTCAAGTTGGTTGAAAACTCAAAAATTTGTAAACTTGATTTGGAGATCGATATCTCCAACTCTGAATATACTAACCAAAAGGCCTGGCCTAGAAGGTGGCGGGTGGTCGACTGCTTGAGGCCCAGTCTCATAAAAATCTTGTTATTGGAATTGTATATTTAGTATATATATTTGTTGAATTGTATATTTAGTATATATATTTGTTAAAAGTAAATTACATATATTTATTGAATTGTAAATTTAGTAGATATATTTGTTTATGATATATAAAAATCTTGTTATTGGAATTGAAAAACTATTTTAATATAATGTAAATATCACAAATTTAATGTTTGTCTCTAGCACTAAGATGTAATTATTTTACTTCATCTCCCTTTTACCAAATTTGGACCCAACTTTTTTATGTAGGCTGGGGCCAAAATTATTTTAAGGTTTTTAGGGACGGTCCCGATAACCGAATTAAAATCCGTATTCGAATCCGTTTATGTTTGAATTTCAGGTTTCTCAAGTCTCATTTTCAAATATTTTAAGTCCATGTGTATAAAGCTTAAACAACTGCTAATTAATAAATGCTGGATAAAGACATAACTTAAAGATATATTTGTAACTTAAATATACATTTGGAAAAATCAGGTGACAAAAAAGTGAGCATCTAGAGTTGAATCCAAAAACAACCAGCTAAAAAGAAAAATAATCACATGATCCTAGACTACCAACTAAATTGGCTGCAAGAACTCTTTCATTGTTTTTTTATTTTTTTATTTTCTGTAACTAATTCATATTTTCTATACACTTGAGCGCAAAGACATTATTTTTGGGTACTTGTCAGTAGCAATCTACAATAGATTAATATTTTGCCTTTTAAAAAAATAATAAAACAAAAACAAAAGATTAGCATCTCAATTTTAGTATTTAGGAATATACTATGGTCCTGTTTGGTTGAGTCTTAATGCCTCTGACCGGGGTAGATGTCTGACTCGGTCAGACCAGGGAGTGTTTGGCTGGAGTCGTCTGAATGATAAACGGTCTGACCAGGCCTCTTAACCGCTCAGCGCTGGACACTGGTCTGATTGATTCAGACGAAAACGAAGGAAGCTGCTGTTGTTCGCTGCAAAAACGAAAATGGGCGGGAGTAAGCAAAATCAGTTGCTGCAAAACGAAAACGGCACAAAGCAAAACCCAGGTCCACGCGAAGCTTGAATTTTGGAGTGACATTCGTGTCCGCAGGTCGCACGATGGAATCACAACCGAAAACTCGTTTTTGCACCCCCCGGTTCATAAGTAAAATGTGAGACATAAGATTTGATACTTCCAAGTGGTTTTCATATATAAACCAATTTATTTTTACTCTCCATACCAATGTGGGACATAAATTTTAACCATGCAGCTGTCTAACCAAACATCACTTACTGATACGGTATTTAAACCCATTCAGAACCCCGATCTTAACCATTTGGATCTCTTACCGGGTCAACACTTACCCATTCAGAAGTTTCCAAACGGCCCCTAAGAAATCAATAACCTTTACTAAACTCTTCTTTAGGGTTGTTTGGTATACCGCTTAATGGTTCCATTAAGAGGTTACCTCTGAATCGGTCAGAAGTAAAGGTGTTTGGTTGCCTAAAACACAACCTCTTAATGGAACCATTAAGAGCTGAATGATTCAGCTAATACATGATGCTAAATGAAAAAAATAGACAACCTTACCCTTCCTCCTCTCCTCCCGTCTTCGTCCTCCTCTGCTCTCCTCCTGCTCTGACCCCCATAATTTTGATTCGGAAACTAAGACACTCAGACCCTTTGGTTCGACCCGTTGGGGGGGGGGGTCATGAGGAGGGTTTGGTGGTGTACAGAGGTGGCTTTGGTGGATATTGGATGTGTTTACGGTGGTGAGGAAAGGTGGGTTTGGTGGTGACGGTGGTGGTGTACGGTGGTGCGGAGAGGTGGGAGAGGAGGTGGTTATAGGGGTTCATGTTAAAGATAAGACAACAAGTGTGTGTTTTGTGTGGCTTTATACAAGTTATGTGTGGAATAAGGAACAAAAAGGAAGTGTGTGTAATGTGGGTTAAAGAATTTATATAGATTTTTAAGTGATTTATTATATTTTTTATAAAAAATATGAGGGGTAAGATAGTCATTTCATATAGTTATTCAGAGGTCCGAACAAACAACACTTTAGTGACTCAGCACTTACTGATTCAAAACCTCTTACCCATTCAAGTCCCTTACTAGTTCAGTACTTACCTAAACAACCCCTTACTTTTTTTTCATTAAAACCTAGTAAATCATTTTTTTTAAGCTTAATAACTTTTATTTAGTTCCTTGTTATAACAAAATCCGAAGAAGCATTTTATTTTCTTTATTGTGAGTATGACATTGTTATATTTAAAAATGACTTTTTAATAAATATGTAATTCCCAGCACAGGAAAAACACTGCGTCAAGACCCATTTACACATGTGAATATGTATCTAACCCGTTTACACAAGGTTGATTTCTGTTCATGTATGTGATTTGTTTTGATTACCGGCCAATTAAATGGTACTTTTACCTTATTTACATGGCACAAATGTGTGTGGCACAAACGTGCCTACATAAATGTACACACATCCTGCCCATAAATTACATCACAATCTATTCTGGTTTTTGGAACATTAGGAAGTAATTAAAAAAACCGTTTAAACATTCCATAACCTTTATTTTGAAGACGGGATGTGTGGTTTTTTATGTATGTATCGACAACGTATCTGAGGAGGATAACATAGGCTAGTCACAACTTGCAACTGTTGACTGTCTTTGTGTTGGGCAAGATACATTATTGTGACTTGTGAGTATTTGACCTAGTTGCCTAAAGGGGGTGATAGTAGCTTCCGACGACATATGTCAATCATTTTAGTAATTGCAAGATGCTAACCAATTATATTTAGGATTCACATATATTTGGTGTGAAGACGACTAGTCAATGAAACTGTTAACTCGTTAAATATACACGTGTGTATGTGTGCGTCTAATACAAAACCGAGTTTAGTGTATAAATCTATACTACATTATAAAGCATGAGGCAATGATACGAACCAAATTTAAGTAATTACTATACTTTATGCTTATTGTACAACACCTTAATGAAGTTAGTAAGAGGTTAAAATAGTCTTTCTACAATATTATTAAATTATATTAATTAACACCCATCTACCATTAAGTATAAATATTGATAATATAAAAAAAATAGTAAAAAGAGTTGTGATATAATTAAAATTTCTTTGTTATAAACATATACATTATGGTGACTATACATATTCTAACTCTCATATACCATTAAGTTTGTATTAGTGTTTTCTTTGTTATAAACATATATACTATGGCGACTATACGTATTCTAACTCCCATATACCATTAAGTTTGTATTAATGTTATGTCCTTATAAATAGAGGCTTATTGTACTTGGTAAAACTCATTGATAAAGAGCTCTCTCATTTTCCATCCTATGTTTCTCTCTATAATATTTGTTCTTATGTTTATATATGTTATATAGTGGTTGCTAAGAATAACCATTGAGAATACGAGAAGTGGTAGCATCTTACGATAAACTTTAACAACTCATGTTCCTGATTGAGATATAGCTCAAAAGAGAGTATTTAAATAGTTTTTATGCACATGCTATATATAATGAAAGAGAGTAAAAGAGATTATGTAGCTAGTTATATAATCGTGGGTGTATCCGTAAGTTATAAGAATAATTAATAGTTTTTATGCATTATAATTTTTGTTTTGTTAGTATACTAGTGTTTGACCCGCGCTTCGCCGCGGTTTCATAGTTCATGTTTTTCGCCGCGGGTTCATCGTTCGCGTTTAACGTTAATACAATGGAGTTATAACGTAAAAAAGTTTTACAAATATGTGGAAAAGAAAACAATAAATAACAAAAAGGAATGAAAGCCAAAGGAGAAAAATAAGAAACATGAAAAACATACTTTGGAAAGGCTTGGCCGGAGATTTGAACTTGGGTGGGTAGCGTGGAGTGTCAATCAATTACCATCTGGGCTATACAAACTTTTATCCTTTACTCAAGCAAAATTATTTCATACAAAAAACAACGTAGGAAGAAAAAACAAACAAACCCAATCCTCACATGACAAATGGTATAGCCATCCAAACTCACCAATCTTAAATTACACATGTTCACATCAATTGAAATTGTTATATATAGAATGTGTGCTTTTATGAATTTTAATTTTGTATATTTTTAAAGGAATCTTGTTAAATTTAAAAATTTCATCGACATGTATCCATTATAGATAATATTATAATTTTGTAGTCATTTTTATTTGGGGAATTTGAATTAAATAATCCTAACTTTGTTGTGTTGGAAGGCAATAATCGTAACTTGAAATCTGAAATCTAACAGGCCCAACTTGTATTGGTTTTTATTTCACTGAACCAAAACTTAACCTAGCTAGTGTTCTGCCTACATGGCATGCCATAAAGTGCAAATAGGTCAATAGGATGCATAAAATGCATAAAACTGGCATGTCACGCATGCAGAAAACTAACTGGGTTAAACCCAATTAGTTTTGGTCCAGTGAAATAAAAACCAAAACAAGTTAGGCCTGTTAGATTTCAATTTTCAAGTTGGAATTATTCTCTTCCAACTCGACAAAGTTGTGATTATTTAATTCCAATTCCCCTTTTTATTTTATTTTATTTGTTTATGTATGTGCCTTTTGGATATATATTATAGATTAAAAAACATTTCTCTTATAAGTTTGGATGATTTTTAGTGATGGGGTTAAACATGAAAATTCAGTCACAAAATTAAAATAGGTATGGATGGTAATGAGTTGTGTATGAGTCAGGTATAGTATATATGCACTCAATTTCACATTCAATCTAACTAGCATTTCACATGACTTTTCTGATATGCATATTAGAGTGATTACCAATATTAATTTGAATCAAACGATTAGTTGCGAAGAAAAGAGATTACATACATCTCTCAAATTGACATTCCATCGTACTAATTCTTTACATGCTTCTTAGAAATGGATTATGGTGGTATGTGACCCTAAAAACAAATTATTCACAAATCAAAACTAGTTTTTTCTAAACTTCTAAACTAGTTAAAACGTGTTAAATCATAAAAATATGTTTTTAGAAAAGAGACCAAAACATTTCCAAATCTCTATTAGGATGATCTCGATGTCTTGGTATTCAGTGGCGAAGCTTGAAGATTACATCGGCGGGGGCTAGACTCAAATTTTTCCGATCGGTAGGGGCCAAAAGATCAAATCAGTGGGGGCCGGACTCAACCCACACTTAATTTACATACGGAAAACGCAAATTTTCACCACTGTGCCAAAAAACGGAATGGGCCGGGGCACCCCTGGCCCCAATGATGCTTCGTCCCTGTTGGTATTGATATACATATCGATAACGTACGTATGTGAGGAGGATAACAAAGACTTGTCACAATTAACTCGCAACTCTTAATATCCTTTTGTAGGGCAAGACAAATTAGTGTGAGTAAATGATAACGTGGCCTAAAAGAGGGTGATAGCTAGCATGCAGTTCATATATACATCAAACCAATTAAAGTAATATGGATAGCTGGTACCAGTTATATTGATGGTTTACATATTTGTGGTGTGGAAGGCGACTGGTCAATGAAATTTTGAACACATTAATTGTGAGTATAATGTGCATATGTATTTATCCATTTAAACGTATAGGTGTTTTATATATTGCGTTTTTCTTTTATAAATATACTAGCTTTTATCCCGGGAGCGTCCCGAGGTTAAAATATCTAATATGACATAATAAAATATCTAATATCACAATATAATTAATGATTTGCCAATACATGACTAATTAATAATAATAATATTATTATTATTTTTGAACAAATCTCTGCCATAAGTTATCATATTCAAATATAAAAAACCCTAAGTAATGATTTATTAGTAGAGTAAAATATATTTGAAAACAAAACCCCAGAAAAATAGTCGTTTTTCTTCTCCGTTTTTTATGTAGCACTATGGTACCCGTTGGAAAGATAATAAAACGCTCGTTAATTTGGTGTAATTTTTTTCTTTAAAAAATCTTGTATATAAAAGATATTAACGTTTAAAAGTTATGGGAGGAAACATGATAGAGAAAATTTAATTTTGTTTTTAAATTCTAATTTTTTCCTAAAATAATCTATAATAACTATTATAGATTTATTAAGAAAAGTCAAAAATAAAAAAATCCCACATGATGCCACGTGGCACATTCAAGGAGGGGTTGAGGCCTCCATTAAATGACACATCATCATAAGTCAATTCTTTTATTAATAGTTATAGATTATAGATAGATTATAGATTAGAGTTAAAAGAATAAATAATAGTATTTATACGTTTTTATAGTTCTTTACTTAAAATTCATCCTTTTAAATTTTAACATATATTTCACTTTGGTTGTTATAATATTACTAGCTTTTATCCTGGGAATGTCCCGGGTTGAAATATCTAATATGACATACTAAAATATATTATTATTATTATTATTATTATTATTATTATTATTATTTATTTTGAACAAATTATGGGAGGAAACATGAGAGAAAAATCTAAATTTGTTTTTAATTCATTTTTTTTTAAAATAACTCAATCTCTTTTGTTTTTTTATTACCTAATTATCTCTCAACACATGATGCCACATGGATCCTGCATGGCATCTTAAGGGGGAGAATGGCCTCATTGAGTACCATGTAGGATATATCCCTTTGGAATATTATAATATATAGATGGTGTTATATAATCCACGCATATTCACTAAGTCAACTCCAACGGGAGATAGAGAGGATCTAACAAGTTCTGTGAGACGGGAAGGGAAGAGGAATTATGACGCCGATTATAATAAAAAGTCGCACTAGATAAGCTGGTCAGCTCTAACATAAAGATAGAAATCATAGAATACCATACCGGTTGAAGTCGGCGATAATTTTTTATTTACAATACACAACATTTTTTTAGACTTTAAACCAAATTACAAACCCTTTTCTTTTGTCCAATCACACTCAACCAAAGATAAAAAAGAAAGAAAAAAACACACACTCGTGTAACACTTTAATTAAACACTTATTTTGACCGGGAATTTATGAATGCTATCGGCCCACGGATTATTATCTGACGGCTTCACAGTTTTAACGGCTTCCCAAACCGCGCTGTTACATTTAAACCGCTACCGAACGCTATTTGCCAAACGCGGTTACCTTTCTTCATACGCCCTTTAGCCTCCGTATAAGCCAACTCGTACCAAATCGAGCTCGATGACGTGTTCCCAAACCGGTACAAACGTCATCCTAGACGGCTCAACATGCTCATCCGACAACTGCAAGTTCTTCTCCAGCTCATCGATCACTGCTCTCCCACCCGCGTGGATACAAAAGTGATCAAACGCAAGTTTAAAATCCGGAATATACGGTTTCATTTTCGAGTCCATTATTCTTCTAGCCACTAAACTCGCGAAAAACAAAACTTGTTCGCTAATCGGGAGCACGAGCGGGCCCAAAGTAGTGATGTTTGCTTTTAACGCGCTGCCCGCGATCGCCATCAGGTCTTTGGAGAGCGAAACTCCTACCTTTCGGGCGTCATCTTCCTCTTGGTACACGCAGTTAAATGCGGTGTCGTCCGCACCACAATGAGTGCGGACGGTGTGTAGGAGCTTGTATTTTGCGCGGCGTTTGTCCGCGGATTTGTTTGATAACAAAACCGCGGCGCCACCGACTCGGAATAAGCAGTTTGGGATTAGCATTGATTTCTTGTTCCCGAAGTACCAATTTTGAGTTATGTTTTCCATGCTGACGACTACAGCGTACGTGTTACGGTGTACCTGTTAAAAATAATATATTAGTTAGGGTTTATTGTTATATTATTGTTACGGTTAGAAAATAATATGTTATTTCTAACCGTACAGTACCTGGAGCATATCTTTGGCCAAATCAACCGCGATCACACCCGCGCTACAACCCATACCTCCGAGGTTAAACGTCTTAATATTCCCTCGTAGTTTTTTACTTATTAACGATCATCGAACTCAACGAAGGAGTTGGATTAAATAAACTGCAATTCACAACCAAAATCCCAATATCTTTTGGGTTAATTTTCGTCGATTCAAAGAGATTTTCTAGAGCTCCAAACATAACATCCTCGGCCTCTTTCCTCGCGGCAGCCATCGAGGGAACAGGTGGGATGCTATGCAAGGCCTCAGGAAGATAAGTCTCCTCCCCGAGGCCTGATCTTTCTAAAATTTTCCTTTGAAACTCCAGGGCGGATTCGTTGAATCGCCATGGAGCCTAGAACGTTCCATGAAGACGTCGAATTTGACTTTCAAGTTATCTGGAGGGCGGTAACAAGAGTAGTCAACTAGGTAAACAGGTCGTGGTCGTGTCATCAGATACGCGGTTGTACCAATTATGGTGGCCGCGGATATCCCAACCACGGTTATGAGGTTGTATTGGAGGTGGTCATAGAGTTTTTCAACGTCATCAAGGTTTAGTTGTGATAAGTTAACGGCGGTAACGGCGATTAAGGAAGGAGACATAGGGTTAGAAGGTGTGACATGAGGTAGTGATAACCTAGTTTAACATATTTTAGTAATTTAACACTATTGAGAAAGTTTGGGAGTGGTGGTGGTGATGGGCGGATTTCGACGGCGGCGCCGCGGTTAGTGGTGGAGGGATGGTGGGAGGAGGTGGTGGACATTGGTGGTTGTTGAAGACTTGAAGGATGTGATAATATTTTGAATATCAGACTTATATTGGATATTGAATAGAAGAATAATAGTATTTGTGGAGGGTGGGTGAGAGGGGAGAGGGTATATATAGTGTTAGGAATGGTAGAAGAGGTAGATACAACTTTGTGAAATGAAAGTCATTGCAACCAACAACTGCCAAGGGCCACATGTAACAAATTAAATGATATCTACAATAATTGGTTACATTATTTTATATGTTTACTTGTATCATTTATACATGATAAAATTCATTAAAGATTATGTAATTCTATAATTATTATTCTTTGTTTACTTGTGTCATTTATACATGATAAAATTCATTAAAGATTATGTAATTCTATAATAATAATAATAATAATAATATTATTATTATTATTATTATTATTATTATTATTATTATTATTATTATTATTATTATTATTATTATTATTATTATTATTATTATTATTATTAGATACTAGAATATGGCTTCTTTTGTCACGGCCATACACAGCTTTGCTCAAAAGTGTGTTTAGCGACAAAATTGCACTGAATGTATTAATTTACTTGTATTAATAACAGAGGGTTTAGGGTAGCGACGAATTGTAATCTATATATATATATATAAAAGAAAAGACTTTTGCTGACGTGGCGTGCAATGGAGGCCCCAACCTTGTGCCACGTGGCATCATAATGGAGAGTTTTTGGTGTTTTTGAATTGTTTTCTTTTTTAATTAAATTGAGTTATTTTAGGAAAAAAGAATTTAAAAATAAATTTAAAATTTTCTCTCTCATATTTCCTCCCATAACTTTTAAACGTTTATATCTTTTATATACGGGATTTTTTAAAGAAAAAAATTACACCAAATTAACGAGCGTTTTATTATCTTTCCAACGAGTACCATAGTGCTATATAAAAAACGGAGAAAAAATCTACTATTTTTTGTGGGGTTTCGTTCATACAAGAAAAAAATACACAAAGTGTTCGTGTTATCACGTAAAATTAGATTTTGTGGGGAATATGAGTTATTACTGATTAGAATACTATGAACATGCAATGATTAGAAGATTTTGTAGTTAGTTAACTTGAGCCATTTGTAATAGGTTATCACGTAAAATTAGATTTAGCAACCCCGGGACCCTCCCGGGGTAATCAGCTAGTTTACTTATATTGACAAAACGTTGTAATTCATCAAATTTTATTTTATGTGTCGAAAAATCGTTGGAATCGTCTTTAAACTTGTGACAAGTTTAGTTTATGTGGATTTTATGTCGGAAACTTGGGAAAATTTTAGGGGTTAATAAATATTTGTCGGAAATTCATAGCAAATTAACCTGGCATCATTTTTCAGGATTTATGTAGCAAAGAAACCCATTTTCTAGTAGTGTTTTATCTCACCTACTAAAACTTACTAGATTATTTATAAAAGGGATTAGGCTAGGATGGTAGAAAAATGGGTTAAAAAAGCTAAAGTAGTAGACTAAACTGATGAAAGAACCACACCGAATATAACATTCAATTGGTTTCGCATCTCTAAATAATTGCACTTTTTTGTTTGGTTTATTTAGGTTAGATATGATCTATATCCATATAAACTAATTAGGTTCATTTTATTCTAACCATAAATTAGTATAGTTTCATGGAGACACAAGAGACGTTGTTTAAACGTTGAATGTTTGTGATACACACCTAGACACATCGATCCCATGTTCAAGAAATAACATGCTTTTTAAGGGCAAAACAAAACAAGACATACTATTACTAAAGGCCCACATAGCAAGATGCTATGTGCCCCCCAAAATACAGCAAGAGCTGCAAATACAACCACGAAATCATAAACAGAAAACAGTTACAAAGTAATCAAACTAAATTGTTTCCAATCTTGCCATGTCAATTCTATCACCTTAAGTCTCTACCGTATCCCATCAAAGGATTCTTCCTTTAAAGAAATAACAAGTAACCTTTCAACTAGCTAAGGCCGTACACTTCAACATTTATCTTGATCGCTCCTCCTTCATAACCCTAGTCCATCAAGCGTTAAAGTTACATGAATTAGTAGACAATTTTCAAACACTACAAGAAACAATAGTAGTAGTGGCGACAACCAAGATGTTGCCGGTAATGCCTTTGATCCAGATGCGCATTTGAAAAATTGTTCCTGACTGACCGTTAATCAAATGAATGATCTAATGGCTAGGATAAAAAAGTACATGAGGCAATAACGAAGGCACCTTTAAGGTAGAAACACGTGCTGTAGTGAAATAACATGACAAGCGTGATATCACTAGGGATGTAAAATGTTCAAGCAAATATCTATTATTTTATTGTTATCAATAGCTTAGAACCCCGTGCATTACGCGGATTAATATAATTTTAATTTTATATACTAAGTAAAAAAAGTTATATCTTAAAAAAGTGTATTGTGTAGGTAAGTAAACATATGTCTTACACGGACTGAATTAATATAATGCAATCAATTAGCGCATACAATTATCAATATATGTCTAATAAAAATAAACGTTTACTTACGATTTACTTATTATAGCGTTTTACTTTGTTTTTTATTTATTATTAGGTAACAAACATGTGTAATATATGAGATTGAATTAATAAAAATTAAATGGTTATGGCAAAGAAGAAAAACTGGAATAAATATTTGAGAAAAGCAATATTAAATAAATGAAAGAAAATGAAAAAATATTGATGTAAAATTTTGTATTTAATAGGATGAAGAAAAAAAATGATAATTATTAAATAGGAGATAAAAAAAGGAAATTATTATTTAATAATATTATTTACTAACAGAGAGAAGAAAATATAATGGTGGGGAGAAATCAAAATACGATATGTGTTCTTAAATATTCTTATTTATTATAGCAAAGAAATGACAAAGATTATACTTATATACTAGGTTAGAGTCTTGTGTGGACACACGGTGCATCCACAAGTAAAATGAAAAAAAAAATCTATAAAGATTATAGTATGCAAACAGAATAGAGAAAATTGTTGACCTGAATATATGTCAACGGTAGAGTTCTCCTTAAATACAAATGTTGCTTTTGACTACATAATTTGAAAGTCATAACTTGAGATGTTCTTGTAGGTCTCCTCAGCAATGCTTACCTACAAATTTAGAAGCCAAAAGTAGTATTAAAATAAAAAGTACTAACACATTAATAAAACATCAATAGAATATCAACAGGCAAATAAATAAAAACCTTTAGCAGCACATGTAGCATTGTATTTGTGGGGTCTTACAGCGTGTTCAGAATGATGCCAAACTGGAGTAGATAATGTATGCTTCATGTGAATAAAATTAGAATGCTATTAACTGTTGACTAAAAAAACTATATTATTACAACGACAACTTAAGAGGTGGTATACAATAAAGAAACATTTTGGCGTGTTCCTGATTTACCTGAGATTTTAAAATTTCTGCAGAAATGGATACATATTCATCCAACGATTTGAAGTAAACCTCCACTGAATCAGTAGGTTCAAGTGCATATTTATTCCTTAGCTTTTGGATTCGGTGATAAATATAATATGCATGAGATAGTACCACTTATCAATGAAAATCCCAAAAGGGGACAAAACGAAATCTGAAAGTGAAGATTATACATAAACAGAAACACATAACAAAATCTCTAAAAGTCGGAATGACAATTCAAACATGGAAGACATTTTTAATCATACAATCGTCTTGTATCAAATTTTACTCATTAGAATTGGAATTGCAAAAGACTTGTCTGCAAAAATGACATAAAATCAAACAGAAAACACATGCAAGTAATGAAATAAAAGGATAGGGGAATATCCTTAAATAGATCTGCATAGGTAAATGTGCAGATAATAAGCTTTCTAAGGGGCTGTTTGGTCGAATAAGTGCTGAATCATTTAGATGGTCTGAATGGTTAAGAGCTGAATCATTCAGCATCCCTTATTAGCTTAATGGTTCAGCACTTAACCATTCTATTCAGATGCTGAAACAAACAGTCTGAATGCTGAATGATTCAGAATTGAATGATTAAGAGGCCGATTAAGAGGCTACCAAACAGCCCCTAAATGTATATATAGTTATATATAAAGAGTAAAAGAAAATGCTTTAATAAAATATTGAAAATGGAAACTTGGTTTTTGCAATTAAATTTATATATTTTAGAAAATAATTTACCGCATTTCAATTTAATCAAAATACAAATTTGTTTTAAATTTTTAGAATTCACACATGGGTCAAGTTGGAGCTCCATTCGCATGTGTATAGAGTTGGAGCATGATGTGGCACTCTAGGAATGGGATACCTCACCCTTTATTTATTTTTTTATTATATAGATAGACTAGGTTAGATTATGGAAGACAGGTGAATTAGGCCACACCTTTGGATTTGATATGTAGAGAATACCAAGAGATAATAGAACTATCGTTCTGGAACTTTGTTCTACATACTGTAAAAGAAGTCTAACGAATGAATTGCCATATCGACACCTAGTTTTTCAGCCTTTGACACCATGGCGATACCTAATACTATTGGACCCTAAAAAGTTTCATTTCTCAAAGTGTTGTGCACATTGATAAAAAATGTCGAACCTATTAAAAAAAAGGAAGCCCGTTAGCAAATTCAATTACATGTTCATTGCAGCAGTTAGGTTGGGATAAACTTTTAGAGTAAGTTAACTTCAAAACATTGCTTGTTCCAACATAGGCACAAGACAACAAAGTCATATCACAAATAAAAATAAGCCCATTAACATGAAAAATAGATTATGGCGGTGGGAGTGTGGACATGGGTTTTCCAATCCGCATGATCAAATGGAGCTCCATTTGAGCCAACCTTGACCCATGGGTAACTGGTCCGCCCATTTCAAATGACCCATTGTTGCTATTAGTAAACCCATTTAAAACCAATTTAGCATTATTTAAACCCATGGGTAATTTGGCTATTATGTGAAAGTACTCTATCTGGGATTAAATAGTATTCTGTCCAAAACACTCATTTGGAGATTAAGCCGTATCCTAGCTAAAATTCTCATTTAAAGATTAAGTTGTACACTAATCAAAATCTCATTCAGAGATTAAACTGACTACTGGCTTAAGTCTCATTCGAAGAACACACGGTATACTACTTAAATCTCATTGGTGATTGAACTGCATACTTATTTGAATCTCATGGGGAAATTAAACCATATAACTTCTCATTTGGCACTAAACTGTATATTGAATCAATTCTCATTCTGAGATTAAAACCGTATACCGACTTAATTCTCATTCAAGGATTAATTAAATACCGACTCAAATCTCATTGGAGATTAAACCGCACACCGATTGGCATTCTATTGGGAGATTTAGACCGCATGCCGACCCAAATCCTAATCGGGGGCTAAATCATACACTGACTCAAACCCTATTAGCGAGGGGTAAATCATACATCGACGGGAGCCTTTGTCGGGTGGCTGAATAAGACCCCGAGTTCAACCTTAGGTTTAATTGGTGAATGACTGGGTGCAAAAAGCCTACGAGGCAAATGTGAACTGTGTGTCACGTTAAAAGAAACTGTAGCAAAAGCAAAAATAGGAGCCTATGGGGCAAGTGTGAACCATGAGCCACACAGAAATGAGCAAAAGATGAAAGTATAGACCAACGGGCCCAGAAATGCCCTCTGGGTCATTACAAATCGAGAAATCTCGAATACAAAACATGGTATTAAATTGCAAAACAAGTTGAATAAATTAGGGCATAAGTAGATTCACTTACGTGAATAAACATAATTTAGTAACGCAAAAGGTGAAGTAGGGCATAAGCCCTTTAGAAAGCGTGAATATGATCGATATGCTAATAAGTCCTTCGAGGCAATGATAAACAAAAGTTGATCGCAGAATCATAAACGGGTCTTAAACAGGTCAATCAGCAAGGGAGTGGTCTGCTACTATCGAAGCAACCCAAAGAAGCTAGATAGTAAGATAATTCTATAAAGAAGTAAAAGATATTAGACATTGAAATAGTATCTAAACAAATGAAAGAGTCAGCTGACTCGGCGTCACTTTAGAAGTAAGAAGCTCATAGGAGCGAGAAGCAAGCCAGAAGCACCTAATATAAAAGGGTCCCAAACCCTAGTCAAAGGTAACCACTAAAAGGTAGTAAACATAACTGAATTAAGTTTACGCAATGCCGAAGTAGGATGGGAAGTTTAACTCTTGGGTTAGTAACAATCAATACAAAACAAAGGTTTCAAGGACAAAACCTCCTTAAGGGAGTAGACTTGTAACACCCCAAAACTCTGTTTCGCTTTTAAGCTAATACGCGGGATTAAGGATTAACAACAAAATCGAGTTAAGTGGCCTAAGTTGCGACCAACCGCATATTAATCGATTATATGCTGTTAACGAAAGTTAAACACAACTTAGAAACGTAACCTTGTTAAATTTCTAAACGGTTACATGGATAATGTAGGCTTATGGCACTAACCAAGTTAGTAATTTAAGTTACTAAATAACCTTGTAACTAGAGGGGTTAATTGTGTTAACATATAATACTTGAACAAGGGGTGTTATTAACAAAGAGCATATGTCGATCAACATATGCAGATTGTTTTCTACACCCACAAATTAACACACACCCAAGAACCTAACTCCAATTCAACCCAATTCAGCCTTAAATCCATGGCTCCTTCCATTGCATGGTGAAATTCTTGATCATCTAGAGTGCTATTCATCATAAGGTATCTCTAGACACTTTTTATTTCATAAAAAACCACGAACTGTAGAAGACGGTGAATTGTGGGTGTTTGTAAAAACATGAATTCTTGGTATCTATAGGTTTCTAAATGATAGTAGACATTAATGAAACTGATATGGATGAAAAAATGATGTATGTTGCTTGATTTAGGTGAAATAGGATGATTCTTGTATGTTTAAGTAATGGGTTTTAGCCCTAGGTATGAACTACACTCATGTATAGAGAAATCATGCATTTGTATGTGATTAATATCATGTACGTGTATTAAATGATTAGAATGTATGATATGATGACAAACCTAGTTGAATGGTAGTTAATTGAACAAGTATTAGCCATGAAAATCATACGAGGAAAATGGTGCACACCAAGTGTTTGATGAAATGTCTAAGTAACCAAATTGTGGCTAGACATTGTCATTGGGTGCGCTTGGGTGTAACTTTAATATGTGGGGTTAATGAACCTCAAGAATATGAACTTAGGATTGATTTAACTCACTTCTAATGATCTAATGGAAATTGTCCAAATAGATGTCTCGAGTGGAACCCTGGGAGGTCAAGATGCCAAGGTAATTGAAAAAAAAGGACGTGCTTTAAGGTAAGTCATCTTATGAATTAAAATAGATGATATGTAATTATGCATATGAGCATGTCCATAGTGAGTCATTGAACCACTTGTGTTTATATTGAGTTGTGTTGAATTGCAACCATCCTAGTTGATTGTGGATGCATGATAACAATTACAAAAGGGCTCATTGGGAGAGTATTGGTGGGGCTTGACTTTAGTTGAAGGTTATGGTGTGCCAAGAAATCCAAATGGGTCATTTAACATGATCTTGGAGTTTTGGTAAATAAGACATCCTATGACTAAGATTTCTAAGTTGTATGTTAGATGTGGAAATCGTCCATAATTAATGGTTAACTAGTTGTATTGGTGTTTTGTTATTGTAAAACAAACAAATGAATGGCCTTGATGAGTATTGGCAACCCCATCCTTAGTTGGAGGATTGAGGTTGACCAAGAATAGTCAAACGGGTCATTTGTTGTGATTAGGCGATTTGATGAGTATTGGCAACCCCATCCTTAGTTGGAGGATTGAGGTTGACCAAGAATAGTCAAACGGGTCATTTGTTGTGATAAGGCGATTTGATGAGTATTGGCAACCCCATCCTTAGTTGGAGGATTGAGCTGACCAAGAATAGTCAAACGGGTCATTTGTTGGACATATGTGGTATTAGTTAGAATTGGTGTTCATTAAAAAATCATAGAACCCCCATTTAGTTAGTAGGATCAGATGGTGTCCCTTGAAATGAACACGATGATAACAATGCTTGAAATTGACCCGTAAATGGTCAACTGGACCGTTGGCGTGTGGAACGTGAATCTGTTATGTTAACAGCCTTATTGGAAGGTGTGCAAGCTACATATGATTATTCGGACCATATGTGTGGCATGTCGAGTAATAAACCTTAGTTGAAGGTGTCACTTGATTATGCACACAAACGGGTTGCTTATGAGATTCTAGTTATGTGTGACTAATAAGTAGTAAACCGGATCAATTATAAGGTGGAAAAGTCTTGGCTATTGGTTATATGTATGCAAATCATCGTATATGCAAATCTGTTGTGTTATAAGCAAATCTTTGGTATATGCAAATCTGTTGTGTTAAAAGAAACGATTTGGTATACCAGATGAAGGATCCTCTGGTCACAAGATGAAGGATACTCTGGTCATCGGATGGAAGATCCTCTGATCACTGGATGAAAGACCCTCTGGTCATCAGATGAAGGATCTTCTGGATTTGTAAAATGGGTGAAAGATCCTTTGGATATAGTAAATCATTGGTATATGCAAATTTGCCGGTATATGTAGATTTTTGTGCTGTAAGCCAATCATAAACCATTTAACCAACTCGTCAGTTCAATTTGCTAATTGACTAACCATGTTTAACGTGGTTAATGCTAGGTTTGGACACAATGGGGGGGGGGGGCAGAGCATGGATCATGGCCGCGCGAAGAACCGAACGCAATGCGAATCTAAACTTTTAACGCTTCTGCTAGACTTTTAAGAAATTTAATAGTTGTGATGGGTTTCTAAATATGTTTCAAATATTTTGCACTCAGAGTTTATGAAACAAAAACAGTTTATGGGCTTGACACACTAATGGTCAAGCATATGTTTATGAAAGTTTAAGTTCTTTCGTAAATTTAATTCGACTAATTATCATTAACTTTGAGTTAAGATCCGTTTAGTCGGGACAAGTCTTACACTTAACAGGTAGGTTACGTTGAAATAACAGAGCCCTAACCACATTTAACAGGTGTCTATGCTTTCTTTCCACCACACCATTTTGTTGCGGTGTATAAGCACAAGTAATCTGATGAATAATCCCCTTTTCCTTACAAAAATTATTCATTTGATGATTAACAAATTCTAACCCATTGTCACTTCTAAAATGTTTTACATATTTATGAAATTGAGTTTAAATGAGATTAACAAAATCCTTTATGTTTTGAAAAACTTCAGTCTTTTGTTTCACTAGACACACCCAGACTGCCCTAGAGAACTCACCAATTATGGTCAAAAAATATTTGTGGCCTTCTCTATCAGACACTCTATAAGGACCCCACGCATCAATGTGAATGATGTGTTGAAAATTCCACATGTTTTACATATGTAATTATCCTCCTTTTGGCACCTTTATTATGCTTTTATCTTTATAAAACATAGCTAAATCGATTCTATAAGATAAATGCAGGTTTTTAAGCAAAAACCAAAAAGGAATAAAAAAAAAGCACATTTTGAGTGGAGAACAAGCTTCTCAGAGAAGACAAAGTTATGGCTGGGGGACAAAAGGTTACACGGTACAACAACATTGTCTCCCACATGCAAGCTTTGAGGTCAAGAAACAAAAAGGGGAGAAAAACAACACAAAAGACAAGGAATTGAAGACTTAGAAGAACTGTAACAGATGCAACACGGTCGCGCTCCGGCCGTGCATGGCCTTGCACTTGTCCCGGGTCAACAAGTCAACATTCCAAAGTCAACAGAAGCAGAAGTCAACGAGCACGCCCGTGCTCAACCATAGAGCACGGTCGTGCTCCCCTAAACGTGTTCCCAAGGCTTAAACGACCAAAACTGACAAAACGTTTGACGAACGAACGTGCACAGGTGTGCCAGACCTGCAGATAGACAATTTCTACATGAAAGGACTCTACAATAGTTCAACTATCGAGCATGGGCGTGCCATTTCTTGAAATACGGGCGTGCACCCCTGATTTGCATATAAATAGAGCTCCACTCCTCACTTTGGCATCCCATTCCACCCGAATCTCCCCCATATTTCTACTATCTTAGGGTCTTGTAAGTGACCTTTGGAGCTTGAGATCACTCCATAAAGTACTTATAAAGTGTGAGTATTGAGAGAAACCACCTAAAATCATCGAAACACCTTTAAATCCTCTAGCAACCCTCACCATGTTTTCTTATCAAAACCAACCTTGTGAGCTTGTTTTAATTCCATCTCTTGGCTAGGATTGTAGAGTGTTTCTAGGGTGAAGACTATTTTGGCATGGATTATATAGTTTATATTTATTATTGAGTGGTGCATTGTGATCTCATTTAATTCTTTCTACTCTATCTTTGTTTGATGAACTAATTATACAATCATTTAGTATTTGGTCTTGTTGGTGTTTTGATAGAAAGTGGAGGGACTTAAAGTGTAACCATGGAGTGTAAAAACCGCGCACTTGTAAGCTAACCTTAACTCCACGTGTAGAGATTGGCCCATTTGTGTTTGGAAACATTCACACTTTGTGGCTTAATCCTCGGCTATGAAAATCTCACTTAGGGTCGGTACGGTCATTATACTTGATCATAGTGATTATCCAAAACTTGGTTATGAGACTTAGCTTCATGGTCTATGTGATAGTTTTGGCGCAAACCAAGAATTGGTGAACCCGTGTTGGAAGCGAACGGTCTTTATTCTCTTCCATTACTATATTGCCGCACAATTAGTAATAGTCCAATCACTTTTTTGCAAAGATAATTAATCTGAGTAGGGGATGAGCGTGTGCGGACCAGCCATGACTCCTCTATGATGTCAATTGATAGCTTGTTAGGCCATGCTCCAGCCGCCGGCAAGTTATTCATAAAAGTATAGAGTCGTTATATGTCAATATCGCAATATTGGGAGGTAGGTTCTTTGGGGTTGGGTATATATAGTGTCGGGAAATCCACCCCTCACTATTGAGAGGTGAGCTTACCAGACACAGGAAGACCCTCATAATAACAAATGAGAACATAAAACGCCTTTATAGTTATGCGGTAATGCGCATCTTGGACACCTCACTCAATTAAATGTATACTGTTAATTCGTGCCAAGACAAGTCGGATCCCCAAGCAACAATTTTATTTGGATATTGGTTTTCTCTTCGATTACTTTCTTTTTCTCTCACTTTTATTTATCTTTAGCCTTATTTTAGCAACTTAAAACTGAGTAGGAAAAGTTGTGTCTTTGGTTTCAATACTCGGTACTTGCTTGTGTCTATACTATACTCGATAGGTACACTTGCCTATTGTGTGGGTTTAGAACGTTTAGCATTTATCGTTTTACTTATAAATTTAAAACTTGAAAGTGTCATACACTATTTTTTTACTTAATTTCCTTTTCCATCAAGTTTTTGGCATTTACGCGGGGGACTTGTCATTTTTAGAAAAGAAGTTTAAGTCTTTAAAAACCCACGCTATCAGTGAACTAAATGTGCAACATGAACACTTTTATGATCACTAAGAGGAAATGGCTATCTGTGTTGTTTAGCCTTATGACAAACATCACAGGGATCATTACTCTCATCAAAACTAGAACTCAGACCAAGATTTAACACTTTTAAGACTTGACTTGAAGGATGACCTAACCTAGCATGCCAAAGTTTTAAAACTTTACTATTATTACACCACACTTAGAAGATACAGCAGGATTTCCACACATATACAGACCATCCATCTGACTACCAATCTCTAGAGTTTTCTTTGCAGACAAGTCCTGAATGTAACATTTATGTTCATCAAACCCAACAAATAACTTGTTGTCTCTTGCTAACTTATGCACAAATAGGAGGTTGACAGAGTATTCAGGTACCTCTAAAACATCTTGTAAAAATTACATCAATAGATAATTTTAATTTACCAATTTTGGTTACTAAAGCAAAGGTTCCATTTGGATGCCTAATTTAATATTAAAATCTGATACATTAACATTGTCACACCCGCCAAGGCGGAAACATGGGGATGTGATTCGAAAAGTTTTCAAGCACAAGGTTCGAGCAACACATAATATGTAAATTAGAATGATACCATCGAACGATAAATATTTTCATACATAATTAAGTTAAACATATATTGTCTAGAAATCAATGTCTCAGATACCGAAACACGACATGACCAACTTTATTAAAATCCAACCCGTGATGGTACCATGATGTGTCTGCTCAAAATTTCTCTCTCAAGTCCCTACTCCTCATAGTCAATTACCTGAAAACATGCACAAAAGATTTGTCAACAATAATGTCAGTGAGTTCACATGTTTTATGTACTATGTAAAGTGCTTGTGTAATTTGTGTATGACCAATCATAGGCTAGCTAAGCGAATGATTGCTGTGCAAACTATGAGTCCCATAACCAAACCTCTTGACTGTTGTGCCTCACGCATTGTACACTAAAGACAATGTATGTATAATAGAATACTAACACTCTTTTGTATGTAACCGGTTAGAGCGACTAACCAATAATGGGGGTGTCTACCCAATAGATCTATTAAAGTGTTCCATTGCTTTCGATAGCTAATGGTTATAGTATAATGTATATACGAGAACTATTGAGCTAATGAACGAAATGTCTCATGTTCCACAAGGCAGTCACGATAGAATAACACACCAAAATGAAATGTACTAGAATTATAGCATGTTTATTCCCTAAAATGAAAAAAAAAAGTAAAATGGGGCCGTGAAACTCACCTGATGATAGTACGTGTGGTCTGGTAAAGCTGGAATGAGAGGTAACTACCGCCCAGACAATGATTGCCCTATGATAGTTAAGAGTATGGTAAGTTGTGTGCTTTTGTTAGTTATCATACAATTGGTTCACCGGACGTTGTGGACCTTGGTATTAGTGCACGTGGGCCATGTTTTTGTGCACGTGATGATCTATAACTGATTTATACGTACTTGTAAAACATACGGTTCCGGAAATCCCGGGCGTTTCATTGTAAAATGTCATTTATTATGGACAGAACGGGCCCCACATGTTGTCATGGGTTATAAGTTGTTTCCAATCTAACACGTGTGGTCGATTTATAACAAAACAAGTATTTTAACACACGTTTAGGCTTTTATAATATCCAAGCTAGTATTAACATATGTTTTAGTCTTATTAACATGTGTTATAATATGGTAGCCGAAACTAACACATATCATGGGCCTCGAAATCGATTTTTTAATGGACTAAAATTGGTCAATCTATGCTTATCAAGGTACCATCGAAGCTTTACGATGTTTGTTAGTGCCTCTTTGATAAAAACCGATTATAATTGCTTTCGAAATCCATATAAGTTTCGGGTATGTGTAGAGTGTAAACTTTGTTATAAAACTGACTCTTAGTTAAATCAATCATGTCATGTTTTTGCTTCTAAGACATCATTTGAGTCGTGTGTGCATAGCTTAGGTCGACTAATGTCATGTGGGAGTGATAATTCGACATAATGTGGCTATAGATATTAGAACATTTTAAGTGAAACAATGTTGATGTACTCTAGTTCAATGTATGCCTATGGCCGATTAGGTGGGATCATGGGTCGAAGGGGGTCGGGTAAACAGAATTGGAGTTGATTAAACCAAAGTTTAGAAGCATAGGGGACTTACCGAAAGATGGTAAGTGTTAGGAAGCCTCTTGATCTCCTCCTTGGTCTTGAAAGTTTCGAAGGGTTAGTATGGGTGTAGATATGTTTCGGTTATGGCATTAGAGTGTCCGAAAATTGAGAGTAGTGGAAGGTTTGTGGTGTGGCAAGTGAATGTGATCTATGGCTCTCCTTATATAGTTCAACATAAGGCAAGAAGGCTCCTTGATTCATAACTCCCATTGATAAGTGCATATTACTAGTTTTGTGTAAGTTTCTGATCAAGTGATGAGTTGCCACTTTATACATGAGTTGGCCGATTATGTTCTTCACCAAATCAATCTATTTTGGCAAGGTTTAGGACTAGGGAAAAGGAGAGGTGTTTGTCTAGTATCCATTTGTGTGCAAGAAGTCCACCTTGTCTTTAGTGACATGCATGGGACAATAAGACAAAGATTGTGTCAATGTTATGGGAGATTTGGCTAGGGTTATGGTTGCCGCAAATCATCAAGGGTGAGAGGAAAAGGTGCAGTGTAACACCCCAAAACCATTTGTTCGTCTAATTATGCCATTAGGCGTGATTAGCAAAATAATAAAACGAGACTTAAACAATAACAATGAGGCTTATGTTCCAATATTGAAATAACCTAGTTAATGTTACTAGTTATATAAAAGAGCAAATGATATAGGAAAAACTAACTTGACTAGTTAGTCTTATAAGGAAATGACCTTGTAGGTTAGTTAAGGGGCTATAGTTGCCAATGTGATGAACTTGATTATTATTAATAAAAAATATAAAACAATAACACACACAAGAATGTGTTACGAAAACACATCAGGAGAACACATCTCCTTCAACAAACAAACCCGAAACACAAGAATATGCTTGAATCCAAGCCAAATCAAAGGGTTTTTCAGTGCAATAGCAAGAAACGGGTTATCTAAGGCCTATAGAACATCAAGGTACCTTTTATTTGGTAGAAATTGGTGTCATATTCGTTTTCGATTCTAGGGTTTTGATAAAAACGTGGAATTGATGGTTAATATGGGTTGCTCTAGTCTTGGGGAGCCTTAAACATGTATAATCCGGTTGCAAATCACACTTAATATGTGTAGTTGATTTTGGACATATGCTTATGTAAATGTGTAAGATTTGGGGTTTAACCTCTAGGTTCAAACCACACATGGTTAGTAGTTTTGGTGACTCTTAAGAGATGTTATAATGATCAAATTTAGTTAATTTGCCTAAATATCATGTTATGATAATAATTAGATACATGGCAATATTTTGTTAAACTTAGATTCTTGAAAATCAAGTATTTTGTGTGGATGCACACCAAGTGCTCGATGAAACGTCTATTATACGAAAACTAGTGAACAAAAAGAATAATGAGCATGTGAAAGTTAACAATTATATGTGATGTTAGCTAATTAATGAATTAAGTCAAGTGCATGCTCTATGTAGGAAATAACTCATGATGAGCTAGGTGTGTGAGTGAATACATGATGCTTTGGATATTGAGATAATTCCATATCGTGTATTCTAATATAACAAGGTTTGACATGTCCCTAAGTTAGGTACAAGAACTAGGGAGCAAATGGGTCAAACGGATGGAAGCTCAATGCATATGGAAGAAAGAGCTGATACAAGGTAAGTACTACTTACGCCAAATCGATCTAATCATGACTTGAATGTTGCATTTATTCATTTAGTATTAAGTATGGGATATGTTTAGGACCTCAATTGGTGAATTCAACTAAGCGGGTCTAGACGGATAAGATTAGGAGGAAACGTGTCTAGTACAATCAATGAAGAGATATGTTGTACCCAAGTGGTGAAATTCACTAAATGGATCAAGTTACGAAGGGTTATATAGTAACTTGTTTCATAATTAGTAAAGAAGCAAGTGGATTTAAATAAAAAGGGATGTTCACTAAACAAATTAAAGACATGTACTTTTATGTATAGCAACAAGGTTTAAGTATTGGGTTTATAAGTATTTCATGACCTAGGACAAAAGTTGATTATCTCATTATTGAGATTTGGTAAATAATGCTTGTATAGCAAGCATTGAGAATCAAGTATGTAATTGGGTTAAATGGTGAGGCGACACCATTTGGAACCCTAGAATATAATGTGTCGCAAAGGTTCTTTCACAGGTGAGCATGATTCGAGTCGACACATAATGTCAAGATATTGTGGAAAGGAAATATCAAGGCATGGCATTGGCGCATTAGCAAACCGGTAAGTCCGTAGTTAAATAAACGCCTTCGTGTGAAGGAGCATGGGTACTAAAACCACTCACGTGGAGTGTGGGTGCCAAATCGGTAAGTTATTTTCATAATTATGTCTAATGCGCGTTAATGCGCTTAGAATTGATCAAGCTGTGAACAATCAAGAAACGGTGAAAATCTAAGTCCGTAAGGACTTAGAAGTTTTTAAACAAGTCACTGAGTAAAAAACAATGGATTTGAATCAAGAAGTGTCGCCACGGATGGTCAAATTGAAAGATTTGGCTATGAGGGGCGTTTTGGGAATTTTAAAAGATTCACTAAAGGTTAAACCTAAGAAACGGGATTATAATGAAAAAATCGGACAAACGCTTTGGTTGATCAAGTGTCTAATAAATTGAGAACATTAATTATATGCATTTTGTGTGGGCAAATAGCGCCTTGTTATGTTCAAGGCCTTAATGGTTCGATTTGGTATAAATCGCCATAAACTTTCTAAACAAAGAGTCGGGTCATGGTTACATAAACCAGGCAAGGAATTTAGTCAAACAAATGTTGATCTAATTGGAAATATGTTTTTTCATGCTTTGAGAGTCGTCTGATGTGTTTACGACATGAATACTAGGCTTTAAAATCAGCAAATATGGTCCAGTAGGAGTGAACGACCGTTCACATGGACCGAATGGCCGATCGGGCTTTACAGAAGACTCAGAAACGTCAGCGTCAATGTGAACGGGCGTTCGGATAGAACGAACTACCGTTCGGATTGACAGCCTGATTTTTAAAAATTCATATAAAATCGTAGAAAAATCTTTAGGAGGTGTTCTTTATATTCCTGGAAATCTCTCTGGACGTAGAACAATTCGTATTTAAAAGTCGAAGTCAGATTTTAGGTTTTAGAAGGGGTAAAAGCGACCCGAACAGCTGCTGCGCAAAAGTTGTAGCAGTTTGTTCTCCTGTTATGGGGCCGATTGGCCTAGTTCGTTCCGTTTCGACGTGTAACAACTCTTATAATATTTTAAACATATTACTGACAACCCACTAACCATTTTGTGTGATGATGATTGGTAAACATGGGATGGAAATCCTGGAGCAAGGATCGAGTCGCGAGAAGAACCGAACACACCCGAACACTCATCAAGCTTCCGCAAAAGATTCAAGATACTCCCGTTAAGAATTGTGAAACCTATTTCTTTTTTTATAGCTAAAAATGTAAAACCTATGGAAACAAAAAAATGTATTGATCGTAAAGGTTTAAGTTTCACATAATTTTAAAAGTTTTAATCGGGAGTGGTTTTACGTAAGGTCAAAACCATTAAGATTAGTCGTTAACCGCATGATTTTGGGTTAGGGTCTTACAAGTGGTATCAGAGCCATTGGTTTGATGGATCCGGGTGTCGAGAAGGATACTTGGATTCAAACTGTGCGCTCAAGTGTTGAAGGGTGTTCGGTTCGGGGCTTGATCGAGGAATCTGGTAAGTAATATTTACAATAACAATCCGGTTTTATCGGGGATTGTTATATATGATCAATAGTGATATCGCGTAGATACATGCTATCACAACATCTTGGTAAGGAAATGGTTGGGTGGCATGAAGCGTATCCAAAGATTTATTCGGGCAACGAAATTCTTGCGTAACAAGAATTCTAACAATATTACTGTAATGATGCATACTAACACCGACATGTGATGTTACTAAGCAATTGGAATTGTAAATGTGACAGGGATAAGAACATTTTTTTCGATCGAGATAGGGTCGAATGATTCACCCAACGAGGTAGCGGAGGGTTCGGGAGCACGACTAAAAGCATGCTCACTAAGGACCAAGTCAAGTAGCGACTCAGACTAGCGGATTGATAACAAAAAGGAACACAAGGTCAAGTATTAATCAGGTACACGCTCTAAATTATATTTAAGCGTATTAGTATGCAACCAACACATGAAGGGTGGTACTTGCATACGCAAGCAAGAAGCTAAATGAGAAATGTGCATTATTCACACCAGTGAACAATCAATACACAAACGTAACTTGAACATCGAGACCGGGTTGGGGGTAATCATCCCAAACTAATGTTTAAAAATCAAAGGATGCTAGAAAGGCGTTGTGATCATACTAATGAGTGTGATCACACAAAGCTTTACGAAACGAAAATATGTCGTTGGTTTTAAATGAGTAAAGGTAAAACCAAATATCCAATAAATATCAAGGGAATGTTTTACCAAATAAAATAGGGGACACAAGCATGAGCTGAAAATTTGCTTGCATAGGGTGTGATGCCTTAATTCTTACAAGTCCCTGTGTACCATATGCGAATTACTTACCCTGGCCAGGTAAGTGTTAAACATATGACATGATGGGTTTCTTATAATTAATACATTTGCATTCTATGTAGCAAAGGCTTAGTAAGTGTGAGGTGTCGGGGGGAAAGCCCATCCTTCTTTGAAGGACGCGTTCGGACGTAGTCCACAGTCTAACACGGCAGGGATGCGATCCATGCAAAATCTTGAGGGAGGCACCAGCTGAAATACGTTGGGCTAGAAAAGAGGACAATATACTGAAGCATTTTGGACGTAGTCCACTCTCTAACACGACATGGATGCAATCCATGCAAAACCTTAAGCGAGGCACCAGTTGAAATACGCTGGGCTAGAAAAGAGGACAGTATTCGATACGAGTTAACAAAGACAGACAACAAACATGGGTCGTGATAAACCCATGGGTCAACTAGACTTTTGGGTGAGTGACAAAATTTTGGACATGTGAAACCAAAGTATAAACGACCCGTGGGGCCGTAGAAACTAAGGTGATTGCCAAAGAAAACAATCATGATCTTAGGATAATGGTTGGTAAACTTAAAATAGAAAGAACAGGTGAGTAAAAGACACATGGAGTCTACGGACTCATGTGGAAAAATAGATGATATGAACACTATGGTGAGTATTAAAGCTACCATAGTGATCCTGGTATAGGAACCGAAGTATAAACGACCCACGGGGCCTGATTGCCTAAGGAAACAATCATGATCTTATGATCATGATTGATAAAGCAGAAAACGAAAAGAAAACAATCATGATCTTATGATCATGGTTGATAAAGTAGAAAACAAAAAGAAAACAATCATGATCTTATGATCATGGTTGATAAAGTGGAAAATAGAAAGAAGAAGTGAACTGATAAGGCGCGGGAGTTAAGTATGACGCTCGCGCTAAGTAAAAGTGATGAAAGAAAATATATATGGTGTCATTATGAAAAGGAAACCGACCTCAACTTATACTGGGATCGGTAAATCAGAAAAAATGGATTTTTGGAAAATAAACGTTCCAAATAAATAAATGATTTGAATTTTGAAAATCAAAGGTCTTTAAACGGGCAATGACCACCAATCGAGTTAGCAAAACGAGAACTTGAGGAAACCAAATAAATGGCAAATTCTTAAAATAGGATTAGCGAAAGAAAGGAAAACGTTAATGTAAAGCAAGGTTTGACTATAACACTCTAGCAAACCAAAAATAAACGAGAGTTGGATTCGGGGATGAGTCCAAGGGGTTAGAAAACGGCTATGTTAAAAAGCCTGGTTAGTCATGGAAACCGAGATAAATTACTTGTTGTTAATAGATGCATAGACATATGTACGTATGCATAATGCAATCGAGTAACCCAGTAGATGCCTTATGGGGTATGATAGAACGGACCCTTTAATCATTATATCCTTCGGGATAATAGTAGACGGGGAATAGCCTACGGTTCTAAAGAAAGCCTATGAAGAACATAAGTAGCTAAAATGTCGGGTAGGGGGTAAGTATGTAGATATTGCCCCTAGTTAACCGAAAGAATAGAGTGACTCAAGTCATATTATGAAAGCTAAGGCTTCCATATAATAAAAGTTAGAAAGCCGAGTAAAGGGATACAAACACTAAGTATATAGTACTACTCGTTAGACTATAGAATGTCAAGGGATTGAGCGGTGCCCAAAATTGACTAGAGACACTAAGGTTCTTTGGTATGACCAAAGCAACAACACAAGAAAGGTTTCGAGGACGAAACCTCTTTAAGGGGGGTAGACTTGTAACACCCCAAAACCATTTGTTGGTCTAATGCCATTAGGCGTGATTAGCAAAATAATAAAACGAGACTTAAACAATAACAATGAGGGTTATGTTCCAATATTGAAATAACCTAGTTAATGTTATTAGTTATATAAAAGAGCAAATGATATAGGAAAAACTAACTTGACTACTTACTCTTATATGGAAATGACCTTTTGGGTTAGTTAAGGGGCTATAGTTGCTAATGTGATGAACTTGATTATTATTAATAAAAAATATAAAACAATAACACACACAAGAGTGTGTTACGAAAACACATCAGGAGAACACATCTCCTTCAACAAACAAACCCTAAACACAAGAACATTCTTGAATCCAAGCCAAATCAAGGGGTTTTTCAGTGCATTAGCAAGAAACTGGTTATCTAAGGCCTATAGAACATTAAGGTACCTTTTATTTGGTAGCAATTGATGTTATATTCGTTTTTTATTCTTATAAAAATCTAGGGTTTTGATAAAAACGTGGAATTGATGGTTAATATGGGTTGCTCTAGTCTTGGGGAGCCTTAAACATGTATAATCCGGTTGCAAATCACACTTAATATGTGTAATTGATTTTGGACATATGCTTATGTAAATGTGTAAGATTTGGGGTTTAACCTCTAGGTTGAAACCACACATGGTTAGTAGTTTTGGTGACTCTTAAGAGTTGTTATAATGATCAAATTTAGTTGAAATGCCTAAATATCATGTTATGATAATAATTAGATACATGGCTATATTTGGTTAAACTTAGATTCTTGAAAAGCAAGTATTTTGAGTGGATGCACACCAAATGCTCGATGAAATGTCTAGCATATGAAAACTAGTGAATTAAGAGAATAAGGAGCATGTGAAAGTTAACAATTATATGTGATGTTAGCTATTTAATGAATTAAGTCAAGTGCATGCTCTATGTAAGAAATAGCTCATGATGAGCTAGGTCTGTGAATGAATACATGATGCTTTGGATATTGGGATAATTTCATATCGTGTATTCTAATAAAACAAGGGTTGACATGTCCCTAAGTTAGGTACAAGAACTAGGGAGTAAACGGGTCAAACAGATGGAAGCTCAATGCATATGGAAGAAAGAGTGGATACAAGGTAAGTACTACTTACGCCAAATCGATCTAATCATGACTTGAATGTTGCATTTATTCATTTAGTATTCAGTATGGGATATGTTTAGGACCTCAAGTGGTGAATTCCACTAAGCGGGTCTAGACGGGTAAGATTAGGAGGAAACGTGTCTAGTACAATCAATGAAGAGACATGTTGCACCCAAGGGGTGAAATTCACTAAATGGATCAAGTCACGAAAGGTTATATAGTAAATTTTTTCATAATTAGTAAAGAAGCAAGTGGATATAAATAAAAAGGGACGTTCACTAAACAAATTAAAGACATGTACTTCTATGTATAGCAACAAGGTCTAAGTATTGTTTTTAAAAGTATTTCATGAGCTAGGACAAAAGTTGATTATCTCATTGTTGAGATTTGGTAAATAATGCTTGTGTAGCAAGCATTAAGAATCAAGTATGTAATTAGGTCAAATGGTGAGGCGTCACCATTTGGAACCCTAGAATATAATGTGTCGCAAAGGTTCTTTCACAGGTGAGCATGATTCTAGTGAAACAAAATATCAAGGCGTGGAATTGGGTCATTAGCAAACCGGTAAGTCCGTAGTTAAATAAATGCCTTCGTGCGAAGGAGCATGGAAACTAAAACCACTCACGTGGAGTGTGGGTGCCAAATAGGTAAGTTATTTTCATAATTATGTCTAATGCGTGCTAATGCGCTTAGAATTGATCAAGCTGGGAACAATCAAGAAACGGTGAAAATCTAAGTCCGTAAGGACTTAGAAGTTTTTAAACATGCCATTGAGTCAAAAACAATGGATTTGAATCAAGAAGTGTCGCCACGGATGGCCAAATTGAAAGATTTGGCTATAAGGGGCGTTTTGGGAATTTTAAAAGATTCACTAAAGATTAAACCTAAGAAACAGGATTATAATGAACAAATCGGACAAACACTTTGGTTGATCAAGTTTCTAATAACTTGACAACATTAACTATATGCATTTTGTGTGGGTAAAGAGCACCTTGTTAAGTTCAAGGACTTAAAGGGTCGATTTGGTATAAATTGCCATAAACTTTCAAAACTAAGAGTCGGGTCATGGTTACGTAAACCGGGCAAGGATTTTAGTCAAACAAATGTTAATCTAATTGGAAATGTGATTTTCATGCTTTGAGAGTCATCCGATGCGTTTACGACATGAATACTAGGCTCTAAAATAAGCAAATATGGTCCAGTAGCAGTGAACGACCGTTCACATGGACCGAATGGGTGTTCGGGCTTTACAGAAGACTCAGAAACGTCAGTGTCAATGTGAACGGGCGTTCGGGTAGACTGAACGGCCATTCGAATTGACAGCCTGATTTTTAAAAATTCATATAAAATCGTAGAAAATTTGTTAGGAGGTGTTCTTTGTATGCCTGGAAAGCTCTCTGAACGTAGAACAATTCTTATTTGAAAGTCAAAGTCATATTTTGGGTTTTAGAAGGGGTAAAAGAGACCCGAACAGCTGCTGCGCAAAAGTTGTAGCAGTTTGTTCTCCTGTTATGGGGCCGATTGGCCTGGTTCGTTCCGTTTCGACGTGTAACGACTCTTATACTATTTTAAACATATTATTGACAACCCACTAACCATTCTGTGTGATGGTGCTAGGTAAACATGTGATGGAAATCCCGGAGCAAGGATCGAGTCGCGAGAAGAACCGAACACACCCGAACACTCATCAAGCTTCCGCAAAAGATTCAAGATACTCCCTTAAGAGTTGTGAAACCTATTTCATTTTTTTATAGCTAAAAATGTAAAACCTATGGAAGCAAAAAAAAATGTATTGATCGTAACGGTTTAAGTTTCACATAATTTTAAAAGTTTTAATCGGGAGTGGTTTTACGTAAGGTCAAAACCATTAAGATTAGTCGCTAACCGCATGATTTCAGGTTAGGGTCTTACATGTAGTGATGTTGACAAGTGAATGCTGGCTTTGCAAGGTCTTATCTCCAAAAACGAAAAGTGTTGCTCTACCACGATAGGGCTAGACATATGTTGTTTGTTTCCTCTTTTAGTGTAAATTAGGTGGATCAATGATGAGGTAAGATCATGGTGTCAAGCTTAGGTAATCGGCCGAAGGTGTTAGGGTATATAAAGTTTGTTTTCAAGTGTCATGGTCGTGTCTTTATCAAGTGAAGTTTCTTTATTGTTTTCCTATTGTCTTAGGCCGATTAGGGAAAGAAGGAGAGAATTCTTATAACAATCCTTGATCATTTGCCAACTTGGGACAAAATGTGAGTGTTTAGTGATACGGTTTTCGGCCGAGTCAAGACAGAGGAAGAAACTTGAGTTAACTAGGGATGAATACATGTGTTAAGAGGTGGATTCCCATGATGTCATCTTACTATTTCTTTGCATAGCTTGGACATTCTATGATGATGACACATGAGGGATCTTGGTTTGAGGTTTTGGCCGAAGGAAAACATAAAGAAAGTCCCATAGTTTGTAAGAAAGGACAAGACATGTAAGTGTATGCATGTGTAGTCAAGTACTTGTATACATGTGCTTATTCATGAAGTATTTTCGGCTAGTGACAATTATCCCTAGTGGCGAGTTGTACATGTATCCACATGTGTATATATAGTTATGAATGATCAAGTACTGTACGAGTTTGTATGGATACATAGTGTGTTTAAAGACTCGATGACGATATTAACATGTATTAATATCCATTAGTTGTGAACACATGTTATTTGATGTTAACATATGATAATATTTGTGATCCGTATACATGTGTTGGTGAGGAGTTTACCATGTGTTAGAGTCTGGTAACCTCATAAATGCATTATGATTGTTTGGTTTTGAGTGGATTTTATAGCTTCCCATTCAGGCATTTCCACGTGTATTGTTGTTTTGTATTGTATAGTAAACGGGCATCCGGTTGCTCCCTGTTGAGCATGTGATTGGCTTGACTGTTCAACGTCATACGTTTGGTATAGTGCGGGTGTTGTATGCATAAACGGGTGACCTATTGAGTTTTCTCAATAACTTGTGTTTTACCAGACTTGGGGGGTGTGGTATAGTGTGTGCAAAATGTCTACTTATGTACATGAAATGACAATGATAAGTATAACGCGTACGGATGTTGACCTGAATCGTTGACTGGTGTCACAAATATAATCAAACAAACCAGTTTCATCTTTTACCATGTGTTCATTAGCACATAGATCCACAATCTAACCTATTCTTATTAGTGTTCCATTAGCACTAGTAAAACATTACACAGTAGACCCTACTGCAGATGCACAATAAAACCCACCTGACAGATTACAGCTTTGAGAAGTAGCGTGGGTTTCTCAGATATAAGGCTCAAAAGCTTAGCCACATGGTCACTAGTCAAACCACTCAAAGAATTATTAATATTATCAGAGACACTAGTTTTGTTAACAATTACCTTTTTGTTCTGATTACTTCTATTCCTAGACCATGGTGGGTATCCAATAACTCAAAACATTTATCACATGGTGGCCAGTTTTATTACAATGTGTACATTTTAAAGAATGATTTGGCCCATAGTTAAACCTTTTATAAAAAAAGGATTCCCCACCTTGGCTAGCCTTAGACATGAAATTTACAGCTTGATTAGGTTTACTACTATTGCTGTTACTTGAGTTTCTATGAGATTCTTCTCTAGACACCAAATCAAAAGCTTCTTTGACGGAAAGTAGCTCACTTCTAATTAATAAGGTAGTCCTAGCTTGTTTATACACATTATCCAACCCCATTAAAACCTGCATCTATTTTATCATGTTAGTATGATTATTGAAATCCCTAGAAGCATCACAGAAATAAGTAGGTAACTAAAGAATTTGATCCAATTGCTTTCACATAACATTTAACTTGTGATGGTATTCAGACACAAACATTCCATTTTGAGTGAGTGAATTAATTTTCTGATACAAGTCAAAGACAATCAGGGCCGGCCAAGCCTAATTATTTTGAGGCTAGGGCTTTGGGCCCCCAAATGTTTAGGGCCCTATTTATTTGAAAATACATACGAAATTGTGAATATTATGTATACTTTGTTAACTTTAGTAAACAATTTTGAATGTAGTGTAGTGGTGCTAATTCTATGTTTCTTCTGTGTAGACCTAGGTTTGAACCCTAGAGTTCTCTCCTCTAACATATTGGAACTTTCATTTTCTTTATAAGGCTACTATCGTTTTTTGAACAGCCAAAACTAACATCCATTTAAGAAACAAAACAAACATCCATTTAAGAACATCAGATGCTGTTGCTACATTCTTTTTCACTAAATGCACCATAATTATTAATTTCCAACCCAAGTAAAAACTGAAATCCTAAATTAAAAAAAAAGATTTGGAGGGCCTTGATTTTTATTTCACTTTAGGCCTCCAAAACGGTTGAGCCGGCCCTAAACACAATTGAACTATCTATTTTATTGTATGTCTCTTTTAGATCTTTCCAAACTTCAGAAGCAAGTTGGGAATAGACCTGTCCCATATACAATTCTTCAGAGATAGAATTAAGGATCCAATTTAAAACAACACTATTACATCTATCCCATTGATTAGCAAGCACATGATCATCAGTAGGTTTCACACAGTCACCATTAATGAACCCTAAGTTATTTTTAACTTGAAGAC
This sequence comes from Ambrosia x helenae, assembly GCA_030844895.1. NCBI lineage: Eukaryota > Viridiplantae > Streptophyta > Magnoliopsida > Asterales > Asteraceae > Ambrosia > Ambrosia x helenae. The sequence goes on along the minus strand of JAUTDX010002435.1, from coordinate 21,292 downwards.
CCAAAATCATATCATTTGCCCAAACCGTATAGTTTTTAGTTCTCGTTAGTTTAATACTAACTATAATGAGATTGGTTGAGTCACTAGCATGAAGATATAAAGGGTCACTAGTGTCAAGTTTGCTAACCAAGGTAGCATTATTCACTAGAGGACCAACCTTAGGACCAACAATAGGTCCCTGACCACCAACATATCCTTGACCCCCATTCGGGCCAACAACTCCATCAACCATGACTACTAACAATCAAGCACACAATCAAAACAACCAAAGAGCAAATAACAACAATAGCAGCAATCAAGAACCACAGATGCAACAAATAGATCAACCAAATAGAACAAACAAAAGAACACAGTAGGAAACAAACACCCAGAATAATCAAATCAAAACAAAACAAACAAATCAAGATCAAACAAACATGGCGAATCCCCGTGGGTGATCCAGATCGATCGTCGGTTCGTCAGTTAATGGTGCCGACGCAGGTCCTCCCGAGGTAGCCTCCTAAGACCTAGAGCTAAACAGGGTCTCAAGCTCTGTACAATCGACTCCTTAGGACTGACTCTAAGGAAAAAAAGTAAAACCAGAAAGATCTCACTGAGAAGGGGCCCAAGTTAGGGTTCGCCAAGAACTAGTGGTGTTTAACCTTCATTTAGGGTTAAACACCAGGGAGCAAAGAGGAAAACCTTTCCAATCGACCAAGGAAAACAGACAGCCTTCTTGGGTCACCAAAAACCCTAGATCTGGAAGACTCAGATCCAAGAACCCACGAACAACACGATCGAAGACAGAAGGTTCTCCTTCAACAACTAGGCAGTGGAATCAAAACAAATACCAGAGCAGAGCTCAACCTAGAGCTCTGATACCATGTCAACTTTTGTGGTCAATACAGATTACTTTATTACCAAAATAATACCACAAACAGGTACATATCTCTGACACAATACAAATCAGAAAACTCACTACAACTCTCAAACTCTCGAAAGATTATCAACTAGATAATCTTTACAAAATACACGAAGAGAATATCAAGTTAATAGATCAAGACGATCTAATAACAAACCCTAATATTTTGAGAATACTCCAGAGAATACAAGAGAGAACAATAGAATGATAAGTGAACAAAAAGTTAGAATGGCTGAGAGAGGAAATCCTTATAACACCAATAGAAGCTTCTACTGAGAAAACACATTCTCAGCTATTGTGCACCACACGATCAAGCATCACACGGATTGGCAAGAATGGACGAACATGATACCTCCTCTAAATAACACGCAAGCTGGGCTGGACAAACACCTGACTTGGGCCTGGACAGGAACACACGAGCTAACTTGGGCTTGGACAGGGACAATAACACAACAACAAATCTTGCATGGGCCTGGACTTGTAACACATCTCCAAGTTGAAAGGACCTACAAAACTCTTATGTAAAATGTAAGAAAATGAAATGTGACAATGAAAATAAAATTGAACAATAATGACAAGGAAAATAAAATTGAATAATAAAAGATATTATATAATATTGTAATTTTAACAAACTCGTGTGGGAAAGATTCGATCATGAGTTGAGGTGACTTTCATTATTTTTCATAAAAAAAGATATGAGCCGGAAAAGTTGTTCTAGAAGTCAAAAACATAAAATGACAAATCCTTTTGTTTGGAAGCATCGAGATGTCAAGTAAGTTAAATTCAATTCAAAGGACATCATTTTTGTTGTTTGGAAAAGTTGCTAACATTGTGAAATGTCGATAAACCCCTCACAATTCATCACCTACTTTGCCCCTATTTATTGATGACAGTTATGAATTAGTTTGCAAGAAACCCCATAATATAATTAATTGCTTTATCTATTTCAGAGATAATATAATTTTAAAAAATAAATAAAAAGAACTTGTATAGCAAATAGAAATAAACAAGTAAAAAAGGGTTTTACATGGGGGTATTAAGGGTTTTTATGTATTTCAGCATTCGTTTCGGTTATAAACTAAGAAAAAGTTAAACCAAGGGTTGTGTTTCTCAAACACAATAAGCGTCATTAATGGCTTAATGAATTCTGAATATCATATGAAATCTTGTAGTCACAATTACTATGCTTATTACATTGTCAAGACTTTTAGCCTCCCTGTACTTGGCCCGCTTAAATAGTCATGTGCATATAGATGAACTGCAAATGTTTTAAATAGCCATGTGTATATAGATGAACTGCAAATGTTTCTGCCCTCGTAGTAAGCCTAAAGTAATAAGACTTATATCCCATCGTAATGTAATACCTGTAGTGGTTGTGGAAAATGTCAGTTTTAATAAAAAATAGACTCGTCCTTGTGAAATAATTGCAACCAATTGTTCATAATTTGGTTTCACATCAACTATTTTTGAGTTTAACAGTTACCCTCTCTTCAAGTTAGCAAATAGAAAATTGCAAGTGTCAAGATGGCCAAAATAAGATGAGATAGTAAATGAGGTCTTTTATTTATTTATTTATTTTTTGAAATTCCTACCAAGCTTGACCACCCAAGTACACTGATAGGTAAAAAGTCATTCACGCTATCATTGCAGAGATCGCTGATGACCCCAGCGCATCACCAATTTCAGGGGAAATGCATCGCCTGAAGGTTCATTGTGGTAAAACCTTTGACTCGTGTTTGACATTTTTTTTACAAACAAGACTTCAAAAGTAACGCTTTTTAGAGATAATTATTTGCGTACCACTAAAGTGCTAGCCCTTTGATATGAGATGGTTTAATACAAAGGAATGATGAAAGAAAGACATATCTAAGAACAAGATAACCATCATAATCATATGCTAAATTTGTGAAGACTAAAGGGCTGTTTGATAGCCTCTTAATGAGGCTCTTAACCATTCAGTGCTGAATGATTCAGCATTCAGTGCTGAATGATTCAGCATTCAGCGCGTTTGTTTCAGCCTCTGAATGAAATGGTTAAGTCTGAATCATTAAGACTTGGGATGTTGCTGAACCATTAAGCACTGAATCATTAAGCACTAAACTAGGCTGAACCTTAATGAAACTCTCATACCAATGTGGGACAAGAAAACTAACCATTAAGAGGTCTAACTTAATGATTCAACACTTAACCATAAAGACCTCTTAACCATTCAGACCTCTTAATGATTCAGCACTTAATCAACCAAACAGCCCCTAATAATAAAAGATCACATTCTTTGCTCAAAATAGCTTTTTTTTTTTTTAAATCCGATTGACATTTGCAATTTTTGTATTTGTTGATAAGAAAAGAGAAACTCCCAAAACAAAAAACGATATATGAAGAGAGAAGATCGAAGCACAGCAAGTGTATAAAAACTACAATGCGTTATCTTTCATGTCACACTCTCAATGTTTTATCTGCGGGGTCTTATCTCGAGGCGTGTAACATATCAGGATCCTGTCAATAGTCGTGTTGAACGACTTCTATATGCTTGAAAAATAAGTATCTCATTGAACATGAGAAAATAGTTTTAAGTTGATAAATAAGTTTAGCGAAAGCAAAATGTTAAACCAAATGTAAATGTTTCGCAAAACAAACGTGAACCCAAAACCATGTTGAATGTAAATAAAACCAAATGTCTTAAAATAATAATACAATAATATTTGAGTAATGCATGTGTGAGTGTGACTCTACGTTCATCCTAGCCAGTTGTACCTTAGCGAGCTGAGAAAAACATGTTAAAATGTGTCAACCATTAAGTTGGTAAATTCACAGGTTTTTATAATTTGAAACCGTTTGTTTGCTAGACCCACATATGTTTACTATTTATTTCGATTGTTAGCTAGACAATATTTACAAGTTACTAAACATTATGAAACCGAAGATGACTATTTCATGTTTGCATACATTTCGCCTCCGTACACAGGGGCGGATCTACTTGTCTGGGAATGGGTTCCCGGAAACCCAGTCGGTTTTGAAATTTAAGTGTAAATATATAGAAAAAATCACAAGGAACCATAGATAAATTTAGAAAGGAACCCATAACCAACTATGTGAAGTGGTCTAGTGGTTTTCGGCGCCAATTTTAACCTCAAGATTGTTGGTTCGACTCCCCAAGCACTTAGCTTTTTTGATTCCTATTTTTTTGTTTAAAACCAACATTAGGGTTTTATTTTTATTTAAGAGCAAAACTTCCCTGCATCCTCTTCCCCCTCAAACTAACCTGTCTCCTACTTTGCCCAACTCAGCCCCCGCCACCCTCTCTACATCCACCCTCGGCTCCTCCTCCACGGCCTCCGCCCTCTCCAGCCCCTGAACTCCGGCCGCCTACAGCGCAGGTTGTTGCCGGTGCATCCATCTCAGGTATGGGACTCTCTTTCAATGCTAGATCCATATTTTTTTTGTAGCTTATAATATGTTTTATAGGTGAAATAATTGGGAGGAACCGGAGATCTTTGAGTGTGATTAATAATAATTTGGTTAACCTCGGTGGCGTTAAGCGTCCAGTAGGCCAACCACAATGTTGTATTGCTAGCAAGAGAGCTCTATCATAGTATGTTTAATTTTTTAAGTTGTTTATTTATTGTCTTGTTGATATTTGATAGTGTGCATTCATGTAAAGTTAAAACTTTAAATTCATGTAATGTTTATTGCACATGACTTTTTTTTTTTTGGGGGACAGAAGGGAAGCTACTGCAGAAATTGCTAACAAGAAGCAGTGTATACAAGAGGTACTAATAAGTTAAGGATCACAATTATGTTGACTTTTATTTAGTTATCAAGATCAACCTGTGCCAATGTTCTTCGTTATTAACTATTGTTATGTTTAGACTTTAGTGTTAATTGTTCGGCCTTGTTGGAACTTTTATGCTTACTAACGATTGTCAGAACAGTTTTTGGTGATTTCTTGTGCAGATTCAAGAGTTTTCCTTTCGTATATCTTAGGATCTCAACCTGGTGAAGCTTTTGTGGTCCGTAATGTGGCTAATCTTGTTCAACCACATGAGGTATTCTATACATTGACACCAAGTTTTTGCTTTAAGTTGATATTCCTCTTGTTCTTTTTATAATTTTCAAATGCCGACCCGAAATTTTTATTTTTGGTCATATGAGTAACACCTAAAAAAGGAACCCAGTAAAAAAAATTCATGGATCCGCCACTGTCCGTACTGTAAGGACTTTTGTGATGTGTTTGCACTTAGTAAATATGTAAAATATAAAGTAATTTGTGATCTAACGTGTTTATGTTTGTAGAATGTTTCTCACCCAATAGGAAAAAGGTAAAAGGGGCCGTGAAACTTACTTAAGTTGCGTAGTAAATAAATACTAAAACCGTTTGTATGAAGATGACCCATTACTGGCTACCTATCATACATTGGCCTATTGGTGTTTGTTCATGCTAGTGTTATCGACCTATTATATCCATGTAATGACTTGGTTTGTGTTTTAGAAAACTATTTCATTAAGTTGGACAAAATTGACCATGTTTGACCCGACGACCTATTGTGATTCGTTTAGCAAGTTAGGTTTGTTTATGTTTGATAAGTCAAGATTATGCAAGTAAGCACTTAACATACAATCCTAGTGTTCTAGCATGTCAAGAAATCACACAATACGTCATTTGTGGCACATATAGAATGCTCCAGGTTTTTAAGCATACAACTAAACCTAGCATGTTATGACAATATCTCCCCATTAATATTCCTATGTGTATCCTACGACATATACATATATGCCAGTTTCCACTTTTAGTAAGTTATAAACATAATGAGCAACTTTCATCATAAAGTTTCCTCTTTCGGTAATATATGGTCTTAACTGTTGATTTTAGCAAAACGAAAGTCCTAACACGTTTACTTAATCATTGCTAAACATGTTCCATCATCACATCATCCATATCAATTTTAGATGTTAAGATTGAAATCTCAAAATCAATAAAGTGTCCTATAATGGCAGGTTATGAACATCATCAAGTTTCATTCAATTCAATCATCCAAAACATATGATCTAGCCTAGATTAACATAAACTCAGTCCAAAACATCATAATGCAACCCTAAGAATCAAAACCCTAGAACTTAGTTCATCAAAGTTTCCAAATCAAGCAAGTATACAATCTAATCATGTATCCCAAAGTTTAGTGTTATTCAAATCATCAATACAACACATGACAATCATTAAAAACCTCAGATTATAAGATAAAAAGTTTCATGTCATATGTGTACATTAAGGTTTGCATGGACATTCATAACTAAAAGGAATAAAATAAGATAAATGGTTATGTTTTACACACCTATAGCTCTTCAAATCTTGATCCTAAGCCTTCTTAAGCTCCTAGGATGGTCCAAGATGGTGATGACAAAGGTTAGGGGTGTGGAAATTCGTAATAGGGGTTGTTATGACGAATTAGGGTGAAGAATAGTGTTTTATGGGGGCTAAAATTTTGATTAGGAGTGTTAAAACTCTGTTAAACCAATAGGGGTATTAAGGTCATTGATTATTTATTAGATAAATGATTATAAGGGATTAAGGGGCATTTAATTAGAATATATAAATATATTCTTACAAAATAAAGATGCTTTTTAACGTTAAAAAAAAGTATTATCACAATATTTAAAACATGAAGCAGAAAAGATTTCATGCTTCCTAAAAAGGAAGTCAAATGTTTGAGAAGAAAAATAGCTAAAGATGTTAGCCTTATGGGATCTGAGAAGACGAAGAAGTGAAACATAAGTTTGGGGCGTTAAGAAAAGATAACAAGTAACATAGCCATTTTTTTAAAGAAATAAACGAGTTCCATATAGTTATATAACTAGTTTTTTTGTTTTTTTGTTTTTTTTTTAAGTACCGAAGGATTATATCACGGTAAACATATATTCTTTTATTTACTAGTGAATTTAATGATATAAGTCGTCCCGTTTTGTAACTATTGCTGAGGATGTCCAACTAGCTTGGTAACATTATAATAAATATAACTTGATAAACAATGAAGTATTACACATAATTAGTACGTTAATAGTTGATAGTTGGTGGTTGGTAGATTCATATGAGGATAATGCTATAAAATAATAATACTTAATTTTAATATTTGCCATTGGTTATCCATTATTTTATTGATTCTATAATTTAGTGATAGGACCTAATAATAGATTTCATTGTCATCATTTTACATCTAAATGTGAAACATTTGATAGCGTTTGTTGGCTTTTAATGACTTAAAATGCTAACAAAACTAAATAAGAATTAGGGTTTATATTTCTCATTCATAAACACATAAAACGCGACTAATTACATCAAGATAGCGGGCAGGCGGGCAACAAGCTGCGCCGCCACCCCTTTCTGGATGGCAAACCCTAACCTACTAAAAACGAACCCATGTCCCCCCGGAGTCGAGACACTGCTATGAATAACCCGTTGGACTCTAGTCAGGAACCGGATGGCTTCCGGTGCCAACGAGCCAAAGGTATCAAATGCCAGGGGAACGAAAACGTGTTGGTTCTCCTCGCAAGCTTTAGCATGCTTCTCAACTTTCTTCGCCTCTGCTTTCCGCACCGCTTGCCCTGCTAAAAAACCACTATCCCTCAAACCAACCAGGGGAGATACACCTGTTAGGTCGACGCAAGCGTGTTTCCCCCGGCCCACCCAAAGACAAGCAGGTCTGCTGGACGTAGGGTGGATCTCCCGTCAGCGGGGTCCGAGAGGAAATTCACAGGAGCCTCCCTCTTGGCTGATATCGCAGCCCTTCTTAAAATGTCCCAAAGAACGTCCCGGACCCAGTCATGCCTATATTTGAAACCAGGCAACTCCTTACAGTGAACCGTGTTCCCCATATTTGTCCAAGCATGCCTTACGGCAAATCGGACAAACTTCATCTTCATGGTACATGGGGATCGCCAAACGATATTTAAGAATTGCCCTGTATTCAACCCTAGACATGGTTTGGCCCAAACCTTCAATTGGGATAACATTCAGGAAATCTTGGGCATGGCCCAAACCCTAAACTAAATATAACATTTTATTAGATTTATCCACTAAATTCATACAAAATCAAATCTTACAATAGGTTTTCTCTCTATTTTATAAAATTACTCATTATATTCGATTATTTTAAATAATTTTTATCTAAAAAAATACTTAAGTTTGTCTTACTGATATAATAGCTTGAAGTCTCGCAGATCAACCATGCAACGTTGATCCACAAAATTTATGACTTAGATATAACCCGTCAATCGTCATTTCAATTTTGCGTTGTATATTACAATGACAGTATTGTTATTGTTATTAAATTATTATTATTAAAAACACTACACGTACACTATTTATAAATGTTGAATACTTGAATCACTTGTATTTCAACTTTGAACGACAAATATAGCAAGTTGAATTTGTTGGCCAACTTCAACTTAATTTTACACAAATTAAATTGCGAATTTATATGGATGAATGGAAACTTATCCAGGTTTATACGTATTATTATTTAAAGTCGAAAACTAAATTTTTTTTTACGTAAACATATTTTAAAACTTATATCTTTGATAAAAGAATAAAAAAAACTATTTACAAAATTTTAGAACTAATTACATCAAGCGGGCTCCAATTTGGGCCAAAACAAGAATCAAATCAATCCATCGGTGCAACCATAATTAGCAAAGAATTATAAGTCAGATATATAGCGACGAAGACTTCTACGGTTACAATACTACGAAATTATTGACGCAGCTTTGTAAACTGTTTCTTTATTTTTTTTTTGTGACAAAAACTGGTGATGGACATTTTTTATACTACTTTTAGTTTTATTTTTCCACGGAATTATCGATTCATTGCTTTCAAATTATTTAATTTTCAATAATTTGTGAAATATATGTTTAATCTAATTTTACCTAACTATTTCACATTTTTTTTAGTTTTTTTTTTACGTTTTCTAATTATTTTCCGAACTGTATCATATATTGTTGTTAGTGGCTAATGGTTTTTTTTTGTTTACACTTTTCTCATAAGATAGACAGTCAGCTAGCGGTCATTGTTTTACCAATTTTCCTATAAAATCTGGCGATAAATTGCAAATAGTTAAAGATATAATTGTTTGTTTGAGGAAAATATATATTAGTTCATGATTTTTTTTATAAAAAAATAAAATATAGCTACTGGTTACAAAAAAAATATGGGAGGTTGCAACCACACTTGCTTTTTTCGTAACTACATCGGTGCCTATATGATCAAGTTGATAAAATATTAAAGAAATTTGACATAAATTATGTATTAGTAGTTTTTTTATTTAAAATATCATATCAACTTTTCATTGTCTCTTCTAATTAAGTTATAGGATGCGTAGAGTAAGACGATAATGTGAACAAGTAAAACACTTAAACCAATGCTTACACTATACGGAGTGGATGAGAGAAAGAGGGGCATGAAGCGTCATGTTATATGTGACACTTTGTAGGGCTGGTGTTTGAAGGGTGAAAATTAAAACTAGAATACGATTATGACAAAAAACCTCAAGTTTGTACGTAAATGACAACTTTCACCAAACTACACGGACGATTTTAGCAGTTTACCCAAATCATTATTTAAACACAAAACTTTTATTATATAAAAGTAGTCATTTTTCATACACAATTATTACATAACAAAAGCTGGCAAGCTTTCGACATTGAAGCAGATTTTGTATCTTTTCATCTTATTAGAGACCATGAAGTTTATCATTTAACTATTTAAGTACTTAAAACATATATCCTTTTCTACGTAGATATTCTTTATCATCCATATATCATCCTTGTAAATGGTTAAAAATTAAGTGAAATGATACGTGACATCTTTCCTTGCGGTAGTAGTTGTTTGTTTCTTATTGTTCATGGTAGTTCGGACAGTTAGACTTAGGGGTGTCAATCGTGTCGGGTTGATGGGTTGGCGGGTTGAAATGTTAACCCGAACACGACCACCCATATTATTATTCGTGTCAAATATTTCAACCCTGACCCGACCCACATAAAATCCGGGTCAACCCGAAGACGACCCGTTTAACCCATATTTTTAAATGAGTAATACATGTTCATGAGTTATTAGCGGGTTGTTGGGTTGTAAGCGGGTTATCAATAAAATGTTTAATGGTGAGTATATAAGTGTGACAAAAAAAATAATAGTGTGCCAAAATAACACAATTATAATTAACCATGTAAATAGAAATGGAAAAAGAAAAACAAAAATATAATATACGGAGTATTTTTTTTCTAAATACTTAAACGGGTTAATGGGTCAACCCATTTTATATATGTGTCAACCCGAACCCGACTTGTTTTTTTAAACGGGTCGTGTTATTGACCCAAATCTATTTTTTTTCGTGTCGGGTTTTCGGGTCAGTTTTCGGTCGTGTCAATAATTGCCGCCCCTAGTTAAACTATTAGGTGTGGAGGAGACCCATCATCCATGATGGTCCTCCCACCTCAGTTGCCACATCAGCGTGGGGTAGGAGCATTATGGAGATGATGGTCCTAGGGGTGTGGAAGAGGCCCCCATCATTTAAGTTATTTCTTTTTGTTTTTTTAATTAAATAATTATTATCATATTAATATTAATATTAAAAGTAAAAAATGTATTTAAAAAAATCAAACACTTAAATAAAAAATTATAAAAAACATACACTAAAAATTAAAAAAAACAAACACTTAAATAAAAATAAAAAACAAAACGAACACTTAAATTAACAAAACTACGAATTATATTTTTTTTTTGCGATGCTCTCCTTCATCTTGAGCAACACGGGACGGTCTTCTTCGGGGTAGTCGTTGATGTTTGCTGTCATTATTCGCCATTTTTTCTACTTGCCTATCTTCATTCTTTTGGCGAACGCTTTCCTCCACCCTCTTTTGCTTTAAGCGAAGCTTTTCTTCGACTTCGCGTTCCTCACTTTAACCTTCTCTGCTTGAGTTTGACTAAAGGTATTTTTGAAGGATGCCAATTGAGCGACCAAACCGTCCAGCTTTGACCCGCCCCACTCCGTGACGCGGCTTGTTTTTTTTGCAGCCGCTTGCTTTTTTAGCTCTGTCCCTCCCTATGGGTCGTGCCTCCTCTTGAACGGTATTATCCTCAAACTCTGGGTCTGGGTCGTCGTTTATATTTATTTGACAACGACCGGTCGACCCGCCTCCCATGCTAAAATCGCTCGACTCCAAAGTTTTGGTTCGTTTGGCTCTTGCAACCTCGTTTGGAACCGGTGCCCATTTGGAACTTGTCTTCAAAACCGTCCATGCACGAACATGGGGAAAAACATGGCGATACTTGTCTTCATATTTACGCATCGCCTCTTTGAAAATTATTTCCTCGTTAAACCCACTTGGAGGATTCACATACAACGGATTATAAAACTTGATGAACTTCCCGATTGTAGTATTCATTTTCCTCCACTTGGAACTTAAGGCCTCCTGCTTGCGATAAACTGGTTGCTCCATGATTTGGTGAAATTTCTTTCCTACTTCGATGTATAAACTATCTCCCGTTTGATTAGTCCCTACATTTTTAAATAAAACGTATATTAGAGAACCAAAAAAAATGTAACAAGTATTGTATAGTACTAAAAAAATTAAATGTAACAAGTATTGTATAGTACTAAAAAAATAAAATGTAACAAGTATCGTAAGAATTTTTTTACCAACTATGGGATCTTTCAAAGTAGCCAAATACGTCTTTCCTAACGCTTCTTCTTCTATTTTCGTCCATGGGACTTTTTTGAACGACCATTCTTCTTTATCTTGACCTTGCTTTTTTCCCCCTTCCCCTTCGAAACGTTCGACTTGTGTTTCGGGCACAACCTCCTCCACCTCATCTTCTTCTTCATCTTCGGGTTCAAAAATGGGTGTCGTTGTGGTTGTTGTGACGTTTGTGTTTGGAGACATGGATGGAATGGCGGAGTTTGCAAAAGTTGGGTAAAGGATTAAGGGTTATGGTGCATTTGCATGTGACTAAATTGGTTAATAGTAGTGGGGCTTTGGTGCATTTGGCAATATTGGGTGAAAGGGTTGGGAGTTTGTTGGAAACCCAAAAATGTAGCCCAAGTTGGATCCATTGGGCATCGTGTAACCCGGTGTCGTGAACGGGCTTGGATTCGGGTTGTTTTGATTACGTTGTGGTGTTTGATTCGGGTTTGGGTTCTTTTGGTAGGGATCCATTGCAAAATATATAAAGTATTTTATAAAAGTGGTGTGTTTGATTGTGGTGAAAAATGTTTGTTTGGTTTATATAGGATTTGAAATAACTTTTTTTTTAATTAAACGGTCGAAATTTCCCTCCCTACCGTTCCACAACGTTCAAATCCAACGGCAATTCGAATTCCAAGGCAAAAAGAAGGGGCGGCATAGGAGGCAAGAGGGTGCCGGCATGCCGTTCCGCTCCTGGGAGGCGGTGTAGCCCAGGGGCGCATGGCATTGCCGGCCCCTGCCGTTCCCCATCACCGATCAGTCTTAGTTATTTCCGTTTAGTTAATAATAATACACAAGTATTTTTTGTTTAGGGCATCGATCAATGAGTGACATGATTTAATGTGTATGGGACGCAAGCACCTCTCCATCAATTGACCCCTCACAGGCCCGGTTCAAAGGGTGATCGTGTGGGTGTGGCTCGATCTCCCGATAGGCTTGGAAATTTTAAACAATGTTTATGTATTAAATTATATATATATATAAATATTTGCTTACATTAACATAAAAATCTTGTTACATCTTAATACAATGTAGAAGTCTCAATTTAAGGTATGTCTCTAGCATCAATGTTTATCTTTTTAATTCATTCTTCTCTAAAACAAAATTTTTGGGCCTAGTTTTTTTCAGTCGGTTGAGACCCAACGTTTTTTGAAGGTTTCATGGACGGTCGTGACCCCTCGCTTAACCGACCTAAGTTGGTTAAGCCCGTTCGTACCCATCTCATGCAGGTAATTGGACTCCACCCTTTTGATGGACCATTTCATTGACTTGCTTCTTCTTCTTTTTTTTTAATTTTTTTTTGAACGACAAATTTGAATCACTGACGGACCACTGAAGTATCATCGTACCACTAGAGAAACCACCACCTGATCATACCATCTCCCCTAGGCAAATAGGCAATAATGGTTTATACACAAATTCAGGAGGAAACCCAATAAATTTAGAAAAAAACCCCTTATAGTAATCGAACCCAGGACTAAATGATTCCTAAAACTTATCTCACACCAAAATATCACTATACTATAATATCATGGGCTCCTTTTTTAAATATTATTTCTTCACCTCATCCATTCGAAGGACCTTCAAGACTTAACCAAGATCCAAAAATTCAAATTACCCTAATCTAAACCTTACAATATATATATATATTATATATATATATATATATATATAAATCACTAGGATTATTCACTAATAAAGAGTGTGAGTATTGAAAAAAAATTTGTTCTCTCCACGAATAATTTTTTCGTAAAATCTCGTCTAATAACTTAAGAATCTAATAACTAATAATAAGTGAAGTTTCTATTACAATACGAATACAGAACAAAAAGGACAATATACAGGATGGGTAGAAAGAGTTGTGATACCTGTCTCGATCCATGGAAACTACAGGATCTACAAGAATATCCCAATCCTAAGGATCCATAGGATTACTTGTGGATCCAACACAAAAATAGAGAGTAGATTGAGATGGATAATTTCCTTTTTTTATAGAAAAAATAAGTGAAAAAAAGTTTTTTTTTAACCCCTCTCAAGATAAAGATAAGATAAATAGACTATCGCTCAACTCCTTCAGGATACAATTGGGAAAGGGTATGTATTAGATCAAATAGGAAAAAATTTGTAATAGATAGCAATTGAATCTATTTTACTTTAAAGGCCAAGAAAAAGGAATGAACCCTCTTTTTTTATTACTAGAAGTTCCATTAGTAACATTCCTTTGTAGTTTTTATTGTTGGTATACCCTTATATATATATATATATATATATAATAATATATATATATATCATATATATATATAGTGGAGAGTTTAAATGAGAGAAAAAATATATATAAGAAAAAAAAGAAGAAATTTAAACCAATAGGAATCCTTTATATAATAAGTGTAGTTAATGTTAAATAAATGATTAGTTATTTTTTGTAACCCGTAAACTAGTTAAATTAATGAAACACATAATTTAATTCAAAATACATTATTTTATATCAATCCTAATTTTACAATGAAGGATGATTTCGATATGTGTAGGACAAATGTAGGTGAATTTCTATACGTGTAGGATTAACGTATAATAATCTCGATATGTGTAGAATAAACGCGTTATAGTTTAGATATATGTAGGATGAATCTGATATGTGTGGAACAAAATTTGACAATGTGTAGGATAAAGTCTTAGTGACTACTTAATTATAAAGAGGATAATAGTTAATGTAATAAGAGTTAAAGTATTTAATGTTTCATTTCTTCTTTTCTTCTCAAATTAAGTTCTTCTTATTTGATCCTTCCCATGCTTTTTAAGTACTCACCATTTCACTTTTGTAAATGACAAACTTCACCCCTCAAGTTTATGATTTTTGACAAAAACCAAGATTCTATCTCGATAGAAAGAGTAAATTGCCAATTTGTCCATGAGTTTTATACCAGAATTGCTAGATCCATGCAAAAAGATTTTCTCTCTCACCTGAACCACTAAGGTTTACATTATTGTTGCTAAATCCATCCAAATCAATAACTTTGTTTAAAATTAACATTAACATTGGGGTAATTTAAACATTTACCTATTTTTTTTTGTTTTTTAATATTTTTATTTTGTTTTACATTAAAATAAAATTAAAATTAAGTATATAACCTACCCCCATCCCACCCACATCTCGTCTCTCTCTCTCTCTCCCTCTCTCTTTCTCTCTCTCCTCTCTCTCTCTATATATATATATAACAACACTAGCCACCCCCACCAAATCACACCACCCCACCACAAGTCGCATCTCCTCCCACCAGTACCACCACCACCGCTCCTGTCCTCTAGCGACCACAACCATTGTTCCCTCGGGTTCAGGTGTGTAGGTATCTGGGTCAGGGTCTATTGATATTGAATCTCTCAGCAGATGAAGGAATATGTTTTAAAACCAAATTCGAACATCTGAATTCAGGTCTGTTTAAAACCACCTCAAAAACCCAAAACGAAAACGTGTCATTTTCATTTATTCAAATTTCATTCGTTCTGATTTTGGATTTTTTTGAGTTGCCTCCAAATACTGAACACTGCAATTTTAGAGCTACCAGATGATATGTCTTTATGATTATATGAATTGACCTGACTCATTACCTTTCCATTTTAAAACTGGGCAGAGCAGTGAATGGCATGGAAGATGGTGGTTGAGGTGGGTCAACATGGGTGGTAGTTGAGGTGGTAACAATGGTGGGGTTGGTGATGGTAATGATGACAGGTGGTTGATGACAAGGGTTGAAGAGGTGAGGATTGTGGTGGATGGATTTGGCAAAATGTTAAAGTTTATGGAAATAAGAAAAAAAACTAGAAATCAAAATAAATATGCAAATGTCAAAAATACCCCTCAGTTAGTTAACGTTAATTTTTAACAAGGTTAGTTAAATGGATGGATTTGGCAACAAAATGTAAAACCTCAGTGGTTCAGTTGAGAAAAAAAAAACTTTGAATGGATCTAGCAATTCTGGTATAAAACTCAGGGAAAAAATGGCAATTTACTCGATAGATTAAATGACCCTCCTACTATTGGAGGGATCAAACGCACGGCCTATGACAATAATCTAGTTTATCCTCAACTCAAACTTTAATTTTCTAACAATTCCAGATTTATAACTAACCAACCATGACTAAGCAAGATGCATGTGTAAGATCCCACCATAATATAACTGAGGTAATAATTTTTTAAATTTTTTTTGCAATTAATTAAAAAGAAGATATAAATAATAGACTTAAATTGAAGATAAAAGTATTCGATTTTATATTAAAACTTGCAATGTTTTCATTCAGACCGGTCGTGGAACCAGTGTCCTTACTGGTTCCTTAGTTGGACCGGTTCGACTGGATTTAAGAACCGAATGATATCCTAACAATATAAAAATAAATAGCATAAAATGAGAAGATTAATCAAAATCCGATTGAACCCTCTCAAAATCATGTTCCGACCTCTTGGTTTTCCGGATCGACCTCTCCGTTCTCATCCCAACGGTCCAATACCCTGCACCGGACCGACTTAGTCTCGGTTCTCGGTTCTCTCTCTCCGACCAGTCCAACCGGTCAATCCAGGTTTCAAAACATTGATAATTTGTATAAAAAACACAAAAAAAGCTATGAAAGTTATTTACGTTTAAGAAAGGGTACCTATAAAATGGGACACCATAAAATCAATATTGAGACACAACCACATATAGACAGAGATAAAAAGGAGAATGTAACCTGGGTCTCAATGGGCATGTACTACACACTCCTCCTCAACAGGCACGTTACACGTATCTTGCCATATGTCTTATATTTCATTAATAAATGGATTATAAAATTCTTTTGGTCTAAGGCTACTATGACAAATTGTTTTGGTATTGTGATTTTCCTTAGAAATTAGGCAGCCCTTCACTACCTATAGTTGCCAAGTGTCTACAAACTAGGATGCACAGCCCCGTTTGTGAACTATATATGGATACATCCAGACCATGAAACAGTTTGGCCTCTAGAAGTTATCTCAATATTAATAGATAAAATGTTCCCCAACATCCTATTACACACTCCTGTCCACATGTTCAAGCCGAAATAACAAATGAATCAATAACATTTTAATATTGAATAAGAGAAATAACGTCAAATAACAACCAAAAGTTTAATATCAAGCAAATATACAAAATCTGTTGGTTCAGCCCCTAAAATACACACAGAATTAGACTATGAATATGATTCGTGAATTGTTAAAGCTATTTTGATTTACAGTTCGGATAAAGGTATGACCCTAACATGGTAAACCTATTAGGTGAGTAATTCACGGGGAATCATGTTAAGACATGATAGATAGTAATAAACAAACCAGTGTGTTTGTGATCAAATGATGGAATTCATCGAATGGGTCAAATAGTAAGTCACTTGAATAAAGTAATTATTCATTTTAGGTAAATGGATCAAGAGTGTATTGCCATTTTCCTTATAACTAAAGGTTGGATTTCATAGTGTTATTAGCAATGAGCCTTAACGGGTCAAATGGTGGTCTTCTCATCATTCGACCCGACATTCAAAGCTGTATTATAAGCAATAGGAATCTTATGATAACGGTCAAAAGGTAATTATTACCATTTGGGTTCTGAGATATTAATGCTTGTCGCTGACGGGTGACTAAACGTGGTATAGACCTCTAGGGGTAGTTTGGGAATTTTAGAGATTCCACTAAAGGCTAATCAATAAACCGAGGCATAATAGGTGAATCGATAGTGTTTATTAGTTCAACAAGTGTCCAATGAGTAGACAAATATGGTTTTGAAGCCTTATGTGTGGTAAAATAGTGCCTTGTATTGTCCAAGGCATTATTAAAGGGTATTAAAAATCACATAGTCCTTAGTTAAGCCGAAAGTTTTTAAACATGGTAAATGGCATCATTCAAGCTCATTAAAGGGTATTAAACATGTCTCCAAATGTTCTTAGGAATGGCCTTGAGTTGGGTTTTAAAAGTACCAAGAACGGGGAAAAAGGACAAGGGAAAATGACTAAGGCTGAGAAAAGCTGCAGGGATAGAACCTGCTGCCTGAAAGCTACGACCAGCTGGCAGTAGCTTACGGCGGTTTCCATCCCAAGAGTGTTGTTTTGTCCGTTTGATCTAGTTCGTTCCATTTTTGACACTTTCGACACTTCCAGTATTCTAAAGACATTATTATCAATCCAGTAACCATTCTTTGTGTAATGGTGCTAGGTACTCCTTCGTTGGAAGTCCCAGAGCAAGGATCAAGTCGCGAGTAGAGCCGAACACACCCGAACATACAAAAGCTTCCGCAACAAGAACTCTCATTAAAACACAAAAACTTCGTATAAGTTTTTAATAGGTAAAATGTAAAACATGAGGATCCAATACTATATTGATCACAATTGTTTGGGATTTTCATAAATATCAAAGTTTTAATCGGGAGTGGTTTTTAATTAAGGCCAAAACTCATAAGATTAAGTGCTAATCACATGTTTACGGGTTAGGTCTTTACAACTGGTATAAGAGCCATTGGTTTGAGGGATCTGAGTGTCGGGAAGGATACTTGGACTCAAACTATGTTCTCAAAGTGTTGAAGGGTGTTTGGTTCGGGACTTGATCGATAAATCCGGTAAGTAATATCTGTAATAACAATCTGGTAGATCGGAGATTGTTATAGGTAAAGAATAGGTATACCGTGAAGTTGCACGATATCTCAATACCTTGGGAGATAACGGTTAGGTAGCGTAGGGGATAAGATCACCGCATCTAACAAGGATGAGATTGAATTATTCACCCAATATTGTGTGAAGGGATCGGGAGCACGACTGAGAGCATGCTTACTAAGGACCCAAGTCAAACAACAATAGAGTAACTGTTAGGCCACAATAAAGGTTCATAAGGACCAGTATCAAATCAGGTACACGCTCAAAATCATTATTATGCGTAGTAGTATGTAACATTTCACATGATGAATGGTAATTGCATACGTAGTCAAGAGACTTGGAAAAAAAATTGGATGAGATATTCGTCCAGGATAACATTTTCAAGAGAAACTAAGTTGATGTTGTGCATTGTTCATAATAGTGAATAATCGATGCACACTAGTAACCTTAACATAGAAATCGGGATGGGATAATCGTCCCAAAACCATTGTTTAAAACAAAAGAATGTTGGAAACACCTAGTGGTCACATCAATAAATAAAACATGCAAATTTTTATAAAACAAAACACATTGTTGTACTTAACAAATAAAGGTGAAACCCGATGTCGGCTAAATACCAAGAAATGGTTTTCACCAAATAAAATAAGGGATCATAAGCATGAGCTGAAGCCTAGCTTATATAGGATGTGATGTACCAATTCTAACAAGTCCATGTGTGCCATATGCGGATTACTTACCTTGACCAGTTATGTGCCGATATTTTAAATGTTTTAAGCACATACTTTCACCCATTTTTTGTACCCAAATCGTGCTTTTATTTTAGTTTTATCATGATTTATCTTCCTTTATTGATAATTGCAGGATTTGAGGTCGGAAAGTGAAAAGAAGTGAAAATGGCACAAAATGGCACAAAATGCAAGGAATTGAAGACTTAGAAGCTGTGTCAGATGCAACACGACCATGCTTACGGCCGTGCACGGCCGTGGCACCTGTCCCAAGTGAACAAGTCAACATTTCCAAGTCAGCAGCAGGCAAAAAGTTAACGTTACTCGTTCTGCATGGGCGTGCACATGAACCCCTGTACAAGATCGTGCACCTTGATACGTGCTCCCTTAGGCTAAGGCTTCAACCGACCAGTCTGGCATGTGAATTGACCTGCACGGGCGTGCCACCCATTGGCACGGCGTGCAACAAGCCTGACAGCCAACAGATTCTGCTCAAAAGGACTCTGCCATAGTACCCAGCTGTCGAGCATGGGCGTGCCACATCCAAAGCACGGGCGTGTAGGCCCTAATTTGCCTATAAATAGAGGCCCTCCACCCACACTTTGATCATCCCATTCCACCCGATTCCTCCCACATTTCTGATATTTTAGGTCTTTGTAAGGGACCTTTGGAGCTTGAGATCACTCCATAAAGTCCTTAGATTGTGAGTGTCTTGAGAGAAACCACTAAAGATCATCCAAACACCTCTAAATCCCCTATCAACCCTCACTATGTTTTTGCTACCAAAACCAATCTTTGTGAGCTGGTTATAATGCTAAATCTTGGCTAGGATCATAGAGTGTTGCTATGGTGAAGACTATTTTGGCATAGATTTATATAGTTTATATTTATATTGAGTGGTGCATTGTGTTTTCTTTTAATTCTTTCTACTCTAACTTTGTTTGATGCATTAATTAAACTATCAACTAGTATTTGGTTTTGTGGGTGTTTTGATAGAAAGTGGAGGGACTTTTAAGTGTAATCGTGGAGTGTAACACAACCGCACACTTGTAAGCTAACCTTAACTCCACGTAGAGATGACCCATTTGTGTTTGGAAACATTCACACTTTGTGGCTTGATCCTCAGCTATCAAAATTCTCACTTAGGGTCGGTACGGTCTTTATACTTGGTCCTAGTGATACCAAGGAGTTGGTCATATGACTTAGCTTCATGGTCTATCTGATAGCTTTGGTGCAACCAAGAATTGGTGAACTCGTGTTGGATAGAGAACGGTCTTTATTCTCTTCCATTGCTATATTGTCGCACAATTAGTAATAGATCAATCACTTTTTGAAAAGATAATTAATCTAAGTAAAGGATGAGCATGTGCGGACCAGCCCCGACTCCTCTATGATGTCAAGTTATATCTTGTTCAGCCAAGCTCGCGGCCGCCGACAAGTTGTTCTTAAAAGTTTAGGGTAGATAAATGTTCAATATCGCAACATTGGGAGGTGGTTTCTTGGGGTTGGGTTAACACAGTCTGAGGAATTCCTCCCCTCATTGTGTGAGAGGTGAGCTTACAAGACTCGGAAGACCCTCAAAATAAAAAAAATGAGAATATAAAACGTCTTTAGAGTTATGCTGTAAATGCACACCTAGGACACATCACTCAATTAAGTATTTACTGTTACTGTTAATGCATGCTAAAACAAGTCGGATCTTAAGCAATAGTTTTATTTGGATATTGATTTTCTTCTTGGTTAGTTTCTTTTCCTCCCACTTTCATTTATCTTTACTTTTATTTAAGCAACTTAAAACTGAGTAGGGGTAGTCGTGTCTTTGGGTTCGATACTCGGTACTTGCTTGTGTCTATTACTATACTCGATAGTTACACTTGCCTATTGGGTGGGTTTAGAATGTCTTGCATTTATCATTTTTATTTTTACAAATTTAAAACTTGAAAATGTCACACCCACTGTTTTTTACTTAATTTCCTTTTCCATCAAGTTTTTGTCCTTTCCGCCGGGAACTTGTTGTTTTAAGAAAAGTGGTTTAAGTATTTAAAAACCACACGCTATCAAGTTTTTGGAAACCGTTGCCGGGGGACACGACGTATTTCATAGAAAGGTTTTAAGTTGCTAATTTAACCCGTTTGTCCTAGTTTTTTATTTTGTAGGATCGGTCATCAAGTTACTGAAAATGGTTGCTACGTTCAACGAGGATGTGACTATTGTGGTGGACCTCCTTTCCCCACAGTTGTGAAGACTACAATATTTTGTATTCTTCCATGTAGCTATTGTGGTGGCCCTTCTT